>JASFAT010000440.1:0-313732 GCA_031353405.1 Baronia brevicornis | reverse complement strand
TAATATTAGAGTTAATAAATTACTATAACAAAAACACGATCTGCCATCGAACATTTTTTGCTTGTCATACGTTAAGTGTTCAAAGCAACGCGGTGACAGATTGAAGGAATTTGAAAAGGAATTTGTAAACTCAAGTAGGTGTAGGTGCGGTGCTCGCGCCTTCGTGCTATTTCGGCCTTGTTCGTGTGCCACTTGGGTTTTTTTATGGAAGTTACTGACGGGTGCCGAGGAACGACACCACCTGAGTGAGGGTTTGTCCGTTATGGAAATATCAACGGGAACCGTCACGTCTCTTAAGAGCGCCCTCGCTCAGTATTTATTTTAAAAATAAGTGCAGGAATCAAACCCCGTTTTAGGGGTTTCACCTGCACATTTTATCTGCGGGGTTCTGCCTGCCAGATTTCACCTGCACATTTTATCTGCGGGGTTCTACCTGCCAGCTTTTACCTGCGGGGTTGATTCCACCTGCGGTAATGATTCTACTGCGGTGCACAATGTAATGGAGGGTGTCACCTGCGATCCAGGGTGCCACTTGCCCTCCGCCAGTATGTTACCTGCGGTGCAAATGTAACGGCAGGGTTCTACCTGCGGTTTATTTCTTTGAGTGCTAGCTAGCTCAGGGATCGACATTTAGGTGTCTCAGCGCATCCTTTACAATCGCTGAGGGCAAACCGCTGTCAACTTGCAGGGTTCTACCTGCGGTTTTCTTCTTTGAGCGCAAGCTAGCTCAGGGGAGTGTTAGTCCGCTTACGTGGCAAAATCAGATCGGCCGTTTACCCACGACCTACAAATTTGTGTCTCACCTACTTGATTCTTTATTTTTTTTTATTTTTATGTAATAAACATTTCTTTATACTGATAACACTCTGGTTTTATTTGCAAAACCCAGGTAGGTGTTACACTGGCGCCCTTTTACGTGGTATCGTCTGATTTTGTTACACAAGTGGTCGCAGATTGTTCGTGAGCGTTAAGTGTATTTTTTTGTGTAAATCGTTGTTGCTCTACGTTTTTTATTTCATATTGTATTTTTACTATATTTTAAACTTATTACTTTTGTCTCTTGCATTAAATTGAATTTGATAAAATACTCTATATTATTATTATATGTACAGTCAGTCACAAGCGTGTTCATGTATTTGAGAAGTTTCCAGTAATATTAACATTTACTGTTTGTGTCAAAAAAATTGTGAAATCATATTAATTTGGTAATTTTTTTATTTAATTTTTTTTACCTCGTATTTTCCTGTTATTGAATGTTAACCAGGGAACATGTTTTAATAATTAATTTTGTAATTTCTTTAATTTAATTTTTTTTATATCATATTATCATGTTGTTGGATGTAAACCAGGCAACATGTTTTAATAATTAATTTTGTAATTTCTTTAATTTAATTTTTTTTATCTCATATTATCATGTTATTGGATGTAAACCAGGCAACATGTTTTATTAATTAATTTTGTAATTTCTTTAATTTAATTTTTTTTATCTTATATTATCATGTTCTTGGCTGTTAACCAGGCAACATGTTTTAATAACTAATGTTGTAATAGAACGGTGTTTCGTCTTTATTTTGATTTGTTACGTGTGCTCTTTAAAATTTATTTTAAATGATAATGGGTTTTCCGATTAGGTTTTTTCGGGTAGGGGTTTTTCGGAAAGGTTTTGTAGACAATAGTTCAGAAGCTGAATACGGATTTTATCGTTGCAGAGCGATAAAATCCTGTTGTAGGCGGGCGGGTAATGTAACGGAAGGTTACATGTTTTAATGATTTATTTTTAGTTAGTTTAGGTATAAGTTAAAAATATTAGTATTAGTACACTATTCCGTATTCAAATTTAAATACTTATTCTAATATTAGAGTTAATAAATTACTATAACAAAAACACGATCTGCCATCGAACATTTTTTGCTTGTCATACGTTAAGTGTTCAAAGCAACGCGGTGACAGATTGAAGGAATTTGAAAAGGAATTTGTAAACTCAAGTAGGTGTAGGTGCGGTGCTCGCGCCTTCGTGCTATTTCGGCCTTGTTCGTGTGCCACTTGGGTTTTTTTATGGAAGTTACTGACGGGTGCCGAGGAACGACACCACCTCAGTGAGGGTTCGTCCGTTATGGAAATATCAACGGGAACCATGACGTCTCTTAAGAGCGCCCTCGCTCAGTATTTATTTTAAAAATAAGTGCAGGAATCAAACCCCGTTTTAGGGGTTTCACCTGCACATTTTATCTGCGGGGTTCTGCCTGCCAGATTTCACCTGCACATTTTATCTGCGGGGTTCTACCTGCCAGCTTTTACCTGCGGGGTTGATTCCACCTGCGGTAATGATTCTACTGCGGTGCACAATGTAATGGAGGGTGTCACCTGCGATCCAGGGTGCCACTTGCCCTCCGCCAGTATGTTACCTGCGGTGCAAATGTAACGGCAGGGTTCTACCTGCGGTTTATTTCTTTGAGTGCTAGCTAGCTCAGGGATCGACATTTAGGTGTCTCAGCGCATCCTTTACAATCGCTGAGGGCAAACCGCTGTCAACTTGCAGGGTTCTACCTGCGGTTTTCTTCTTTGAGCGCAAGCTAGCTCAGGGGAGTGTTAGTCCGCTTACGTGGCAAAATCAGATCGGCCGTTTACCCACGACCTACAAATTTGTGTCTCACCTACTTGATTCTTTATTTTTTTTTATTTTTATGTAATAAACATTTCGTTATACTTATAACACTCTGGTTTTATTTGCAAAACCCAGGTAGGTGTTACATGATGTCGGATTGAAAGAAGAAAGAGGTGTGTGAGAGATAGACGATATAATACGTCGGAGTTTTATATGAATAAAGATCATTGTATCAAATTGTTTGTGTTCCGCATTACGTTAAATTTCAACAAATTTTTGTTTTCGCTTTGATTACGGTACTTGCAAAAATTACGCAATTTTGGTAATGGGAAAATACCACCATACGGCCAACTGTGTTCCTTGCCTGTCCTTCTCAAAGTAATACTGTGCAACAGTGGTAAATCCTCTTAAATTTAAAAAAAGTTAACACATATAAACTACCTGAAAATATCAATAATGTGAATTAGATAAACATTTCTTTTAATTATTTTTCTTCTTTGATGGCAATTAGCATTAACTATTATGCCAGTGTCAAGTAAAACAATAAAAAGAATCTTATAAAATGGTAGCATTTCTACAAAAACTTGTATGGACTGTCAATTTACGAAGACACAATAAACGCATTTATTTCGATTCATTTCACGTGAAACCTTAATCAAAATTTATTAAGTAATATACCACTAGACTAAAACAAAGTAAAACGTTTAATAGTCTATACACATACCGGGTATATGTGTAGACTATTAAATAAAATAAATCAATTTTACTGATAATAATCTGATACACGATTTTATTTCATATCACTCCACTTATACCCCTGAATCGACCTATATTGCATAAAACGCCACCATAATTAAACAATATAAATAAAACTAGCATAAGATTATAAAAGTGAAATAAAAACAACGTTACTAATGAAAGTCGGCGGAAAGAGTCTCTTTCATTTTTTCGGTTCATTCGTCACGTGAAACATCATTTCGGATACACGCTTTGAAATATATTCACTTGGAAAGGGAAATAAGCCTTGAGAAAAAATGTAGGCTAACATAACGTAATATTGTAGCTATTAAGTGATATATATTCTTATAAAAATTGCTTAAATATTTACAAATATCTCATGACTTTTAATATATAAATTTGAACAAAAAGTCAAACAAGCAAACGGGTCAATTTATGTTAATTAATACATAGTAATACATTGCATGCATTTTAAAACACTTGTTAGAAGTGTTTATATAATAGACTATAAAATTTGAATGGATGATAATACATAAATCACCAGAAAACAGATTATAGCAACAGAAGACTTGTTTACATAATGATATGTATTTTAACCGATATTACAAACGCTAATATTTGAAATTAATTTAAAAATGTAAAATACGATAAAACTAATTGATCATTTATTAATAGCCCAAACGTTTTTTCTTTATTTTTTTTTTTGAAACTAAAATTACTCCAAGCGAATAATGCTTGATGTAGTAAGATTGATTTTCATGGAGTTTCTTTTTTAATTTTTAATAGAAGGGTTATGACAAATGTCAAGCGTGTCGCATGATAGTAAGCAATTACTTTCGCCCGTGATCACCTACGTCATAGAAAAAGAGTCATGGGCTACCAGCCGTACAAACTCTTAGAGCTTCAATATTGTATCGTTTCATAAATATCTTTTAGTCTTCGTGCATGGAAAACTTTCTTAACGAACGAGAACTCATTCTGGTCTTGAGCAAAGAAACATCGTTTTTATGGGATAGAACGGCAAATGAGCAAGCGTGTCGCCTGATAGAAAGCAATCAACGCAGTTCATAGACATCCGCTACACCATAGGTATTAGGGAAACGTTGCCAGGTTTTAAGGTATATATGTAACTTTGTTTTATGAAGCAGATCAGAAGAAAATTCCACACTACAGAGCGACACATTTAATGTCAAATACATACATATAAGTACATACTTATTGACAAATAACTATTTTATTTATTACACATAAACTTATCAAATAAAATAACCAAGGCTTTGACAATATACGATAAAGAAAGTAATAAAATGAGATATTTGCCAAGCTTTTTCTCTATTTAAAAATAATTATTATGTCTTTAGGTGCCGACGATTGTATCTTTAAACAAGCAAAATAAATAATAAATTTAAAGTCAATATAGTCATACTTTTATATCCTGCTAAATATCTTATATGTATTATATAAGAATTCTCACATAAAAAACTAATGAGAATTAATATTTGAAAAAACTGTATTAACATCAAGTGTCATCCGCTACAAGTTTTAAAAAAACGTATTTGAACTTGAGTGGATGAATAAAAAAGTATTTTATTAACGATTGAAAATTTGAACAAGATAAAAATATATACCTATAAGGAAAGTGTGAACTTAATTGAAAAAGAATGTAGTCTTCGAGTGCCGATGATTGTAATTTTAAAAAATATAAATAACATAGTTTTATTTTTGTGCATTAATTATTTCATAACACAATATTACGTCATATGGAGCTATGCTGCCGGTCTTAAGAAATCCAGTCACGCATCGGCTTAACTTAGTTCTGCAATCAGAGTGATGTGTATTTATAAGTACAAGTCATATACATAACACTTTTAAAAGTTTCTTACTTGTAATGAACATTTTATATTATAAAAATAGAGTTTATACTAAAAAATATATGAAGTTAAGATAAAATATATTTTTATCACAAAATAATAAACACTTTATTTTGTCTAAACACATACTGGGTATGTGTATAGCCTATTATATAAAATAAAACAATTTTTCTGATATTAATATGAGATTATAAAAATGAAATAAAAGCACAATGTCACTGGTGTAACTTGGCGGGAAAAGTCTACTTTCATTTCCGTCTTCGTTCTTTGATAGCAATTAGTTATAACTATTATGCCAGCATCAAGTAAAATACAATAATATCTAGCATCTTGAAATATACTAGTCAGCGTTCCGTCTTGATAAAATGGTGACCACTGTACCAAGACCTTCCATTGACTTTTGCAGTCAAGTTAAAATGTCACAATACACGAATTTATATCATATTACTCCACTTATATGCCTTAATCGACCTATATTGCATAAAACGCCACCATAATCAAACATTATATTATAACTAAAACAAGCATCAGATTATAAAAATAATAAGCATCAGATTATAATAGTAAAACGTTGAGTAGTCTATACACATATTGGGTGTTAGTCGTTTTTTTTTAAAGTGGCGCCAGTGACAGAATCATAGTGAGTTTATAAGAGTTTAAAGCGTTTCATTTATTTTTTAAGTACCAATTTAATGAATATTATTAGGTGTACAAATAAGTTTCCGCAGTTTTTTATAAAAAATTAGGAATTTATTGTAAAGGAAAAGTACATTACGTTTTATTCAAAGTATTTTCCATCATTTGCCACTACTTTTCCCCATCTTTCTGGGAACATTCGGATACCCCGTCGAAAAAACTCTTCATCTTTTGACGCTATCCACAAATCTACCCAATTTTTGGTGTCTTCATATGATGTGAAGCGCTGCTCAGACAGACCATGTGCCATCGACCGGAACAGGTGATAATCAGAAGGGGCTAAGTCTGGTGAATACGGCGGGTGGGGTAAAACTTCCCAGTTGAGTGTTTCCAAGTATGTTTTTACCGGCGCCGCAACATGTGGACGAGCATTATCGTGTAAAAGAATAATTTTGTCGTGTCTGGAGTAGTAATGGGCGCGTTTTTCCTTAAGTGCCCGACTCAATTTCATCAATTGTGTTCGGTAGAGAGCTCCAGTAATGGTTTCGCTTGGTTTCAGCAATTCATAATACACGACACCAAGCTGATCCCACCAAATACACAGCATGAGTTTTTTTCCATGAATATTCGGCTTAGCTGTCGATGTTGATGGTTCGCCGGGCTTAACCCATGACTTTCTCTTCTTTGGATTATCGTAGTGAATCCATTTTTCGTCACCAGTGACTATACGATGCAAAAAACTCTTTTTTTTATTCCTGGCAAGCAGCATTTCACTCATGCATAATCGGCGTTCAACGTCTCTCGGCTTTAGTTCATATGGAACCCAATTTCCTTGTTTTTGAATCATTCCTAACGATTTTAAACGATGTGAAATTGCTTGTTGAGTCACTTGTAGAGTAAGTGCAAGTTCTTTTTGCGTTTGGGACGAATCTTCCTCCAATAGTACTTCTAATTCCATGTCTTCGTACACTTTCGGCCTTCCACTGCGTTCTTTGTCTTTAACGTCAAACTCACCGTTCTTAAACTTTGGAAACCATTCCTGACAACTTCTCTCACTTAAAGCAGCTTCACCATATGCTTCTAGAAGCAATCGATGCGCCTCAGCTGCAGATTTTTTCACATTAAAGAAGTAAATCAAAAGTTCCCGCAAATGATGCTTATTCGGAATAAAACTTGACATTTTTGCACGAAAAAAATTACGTGATGCTGATACGGAATCACTAGTACTTTAAGGTTATGGTGTTGCCAGATGACTAAACTTGGGATATTACGTTTTACATCTGACAATTTCTCCATAACCTTCTGGTGGGGCCATCTTTTGACAAACCGCGGAAACTTATTTGTACACCTAATAATTTTCGTTCTATAATTGGTTTTAAAGTGTCAAAAAGGTAAAATAAAAAAATATGCCCTTGATTATTTGATGTATTATTATAAAAGTAATAAAATTCTTGTATAATCAACACTTATAAGAACTAATTAGATAATGTCGCCGTCGCTGGAGTATTTGAGATTAACAATAAAATCAGTCTTAACAAATTATTTAATCTGCATCGGCGCATTTTTCTGTAAGTAGAAGTGTAATTAATAATGAACCTTATGACATGGGTATGAGGTTAGAATTTGAATAAAAAGTTCACCGTACACGTAAGTAGAATGGTGAAACTCCGAACGTTTGATAAGATCGCTGTTTGGGAAAAAAATAATCGTTGTACGTTGTAGTTATTTATTAAGTGCTGCGAGTGTAAATCAATATCAGTTAATGTTCTAGTTCAAACAGCAAAATATCCGCTGAGATATAATATATTGGCGAACCGAACTAAAATTACTCCAAGCAAAAAAAGCTTGAGGTAGGAAAATTGCTGTTCATCGAGTTTCTTTTTTAATTTTTATTAGAAGGGTTATGACAAATGTCAAGCGTGTCGCCTGATAGTAAGCAATTCCTTTCGCCCGTGAGCTCCTATGTCAATAAAAAAGACTCATGGGCACGCCGTACGAACTCTTGGAGCTTGAATATTGTATCGGTTCATGAATATCTCTTAAGGAAGCTAGTTCTAGTCTATAGTCTAGATATACTATGTATATACTCGTATGTACTGTGGCGTGCCCGTCGTTCTTTACGGCGACACCCGGGATCTTCAGGAGGATTTTATCTTCTTCAAAATAATATTAATTGATTCTTCCATTTTATTGTACATTTATATCTTATTCATATTAATACTTTATTATATTTTACACTTTTCAATTTACATTTTATATATGTGCCAAACGGGTGACATGCCTATATCTAAGACGTCAATCAACTAAATTTTGTTTTAATAGAAAACTATTTCTTTTTAATTTCAAATAACGAATTTATATATATATATATATATATATATATATATATATATATATATATATATATATATATATATACAGAGCTCCATCCGCTGCCATTCATCGCAGCGAAACGGCTCGTCATTGGTCGCTTTTCGCCCTCGTGAGAATCAGGACGTGACGGGTGGCGAACCACGTCGCCGTCATTTTTTCGACAAATTAGGTATTTTAAATTCGTCTTAGTGAATCCCACGAGCCGCAAGGGAGGATGGAGGTCAGCCCCAGCAGAGCCCTGCATGCTGAGGTAAGGCACCATAGTCCCCGGGGAGCCCGACCCCGGGACGATCGGCACGCTTTCGACTAGGCTCGCCCCTAGCCACGCATCCATTGGCACGGCAGACCAATTGGATTGGCGGAGAGGAAGGGAAAGGATAGAGAAGAAAGGAAGGGGCAGGAAAGGAAATGCGGATTGGAGGGGTTACCAGACGCGGAATAAACATTTATAAATCCATATAAATATTTATTCCGATGCGGGAATCGAACCCGCGACCATTGACTCCGCGGGCGGAGGGATAACGAATTTTAAAAGAAATAACGAATTTAAAAAGAAATAAAACAAAAAGTTTTATTGCATTAGTGATACATTTATTAATGTATCACTACAGTACTGTGGTGTGCCTGCCATACTTACTACTACAGCGACACCCGGGATTTAGGGGGTTTTTATCTTCGATGTAAGTAGGTATTGAAGGTAGAACAGGCCGCGGTTAAAGAAAATTTCATGTACTAAAAATATAAAAGACTGGTTGAAAGTGGAATTCACAGAAAAGTCGATTCGCATGACCGAGGATAGAACTAAATACCGGCAAACGGTCGTCGAACTCCGGAATGAAGATGGCACGTGACGAAGAAGAAAAAATATTGATTGGTAATTCTCATTTAGAGAAGAAAAGATAAAAATTAAGATAAAAGACAAAAATAAAGAAGAAAAGGCCAAGCTGGCCTCGAAAAAGCTGGATGTGCTCAGTAGAGCGAGACAGTATTTCACATCTGGCCATTGCCTCCAACTGTACAAGGCACAAGTCAGGCCACACATGGAATACTGTTCTCACCTCTGGGAGCCCCGGGCTCCCCAGTATCAACTTCTTCCATTTGATCGCATTCAAAGACGTGCGATCCGAATCGTTGATGACCAAGATCTCACCGATCGTCTTGATACTCTAGCGCTGCGGAGAGATGTCTCATCTCTCAGCATTTTTTACCGCTTCTATCATGGGGAGTGCTCCGAGGAATTGTTTGGAATAATTCCCGCCGCCGAATTCCACAACCGCACAACTCGCCGTAAAGAAAAATTTCATCCCCACCATCTGAATGAGTGGCGATCGACTACGGTGCGTTTCTCCCGTAACTTCTTTCCACGCACCACCAGTTTGTGGAATCAGCTACCCTCGGCAGTTTTTCCGAACCGCTACGACATTGGAACCTTCAAAATACATACCTAAAAGGCCGGCAACGCTTCCGCGACTCCCGCGGTGTCGCGGTTGTCCATGGGCGGCGTTGATTGCTTTCCATCAGGCGACACGCTTGCTCATTTGCTCTCCTATCCCATAAAAAAAAAGATACATGTGACGTTTCTCTAGATGTGTTCTCTACATTCAGCGGAACCTCATACCGAAACGGTACTACCGTTTCAATATGAGGTTAGAAGTTAGACATCAACCGTTACTAGCAGCACCACTATGGTACTACCGTTTCCGTATGACGGTGATGATGATGATAAGTTAAACATTAAAAGGCTAAAGTTTGAGAAAGAAAATTAATTTTTTTATGTAGATATTGCTATGATCACCAAATTTCTCAACTGGGAGTAGCTCATGGATGCACATTATCCACCCATAACTCCAGAAATTTGGAAGGACACGCTCAATAGTTGAACATTTACGGGATGTGAAAAATTATATATTTCAAATAAATAAAAGGTGTTATATAACTTTCCTATAACCTAATCTAAGTATGGTCCAATATTTCTTGTTTGAAACTAGTTGTTATGATTGAAACCTAATTCTCACACCGGACATCTTATATTTCTTTTTCTTAATAAGTTACACAGAGCATTTTTTTATGGAATAGGAGGGCAAACGAGCAAGCGTGTCGCCTGATGGAAAGCAATCAACGCCGCCCATGGACAACCGCGACACCGCAGGAGTCGCGGAAGCGTTGCCGGCCTTTAAAACATTTTGCATTATGAACTATTCTGTGTTACCATACATGTAACAAGTAATATAAAAACAATAAAGTCAATTCTCACTTAGTTCAACAAAGAAAAATATTATTTTATTGTTTTTTCAAAGTGTATTAACATCAAATGTCATCCACTCCAAGTTTAAAAAAATATATTTGAACTTGAGTGGATGAATAAAAAATATTTCATTAAACATAGCAAAAGGTGAACAAGACGTTGTTATTTATAGATAATTGTAATCAAAAAATAAAAATCAGCAGGCAGCGTATAAAATTCGATAAGTTTTTACGTTGATTTCATATTTTTTCGTCTGATCAATCTGGTTGCATTCTTGCCTATTTACTTTTACATACAAGAAGAGTGTGAACTAATAGTAGAAATAATAGTTCTTTTTCGTACTATTTTTTTTAACAGCCCATATATGTCCCACTGCTAAGCACGAGCCTCTCCATTTCTGGAGGAACGGACGTTAATCTACTACGCTTGTCCAATGCGGATTGGCGGGGTTACCAGACTCGGAATAAATATTTGTATTCCATATATATATTTATTCCGATGCGGGGATCGAACCTGCGACCATTGACTCAGCGGGCGGAGGGCCCCGCCACTGAGCCAATGGGTCGTCACCCAATTGGTTTCGATTTATATTAATATATAATAGCCGGTAGCCGGTAGCCGGCTTGTGGAACAAAAAGGCGCTGTGACTTGCCACGGCTTTTTGATAAGTGTGGACCATTTCATAATCCATACTGCAGTGTACGAAACAATATACTATTATTATTACTGTATTTTTGTTTTTTTTTTTTTTGTGTTTATTATAATTTTGGTCTGTCATTTCTGTGTATTGTCTCATAATTTTTATTTTTTATGTACATACATTCTTTGTCTTCTGTAGGTACTGTTTTGTAGATTAATGAATAGTTTTTCTTTCTCTCTTCCTAAATGGAAAAAAGGCTTCCGTGAAAACTAAAAAGTCAATAGCACGCATCGCTTTGAGGTGAACGGTCTGTTATAGGAAAATAACTTGCAACATACGCACTAGGTATATTGCGTAAACGAACCCGTTAGAATACGCAGGCCGAATTGTGATAAGGTTGTTTCGTTCTAGAAGGTTATTAAGTAGTGCATTGCATGACTTTAGTAGAAGGCTAAATTATAAACTCACTCCTATGGCTCAACGACTCAAATGTGTCCTCGTGTAAGTTGATTTCACTGTCATTGTACCCATAGCATTCATTCATTCATTCATCTACAAATGAACTTATTAGTAAAAAATTTCATTCAATAAGCAGCCATATTGTGCACAGCTAAGATCACGAGAAGGTTTCCTCCCTTGGATGCTTCATCCTTCGTTTACCCCTAGTATGTAGTAAAGTAATATTAAGGAGGCGCATGGCTTAAGCTTAGGTTAGATTAGGTTGTATTTGTGTGTATGTGTGTCATTACGACAGAAACTCACTGTTATTATCATGTTAATATTATCACGTTTACACCATGCAATTAATATTACCATGTTTTTAAATTTTTTAAGAGATCCAAAGCTATGCGCCTCCTTAATATTACTAAAAAATTTAGAGCACTTTCGAAGTGAGATCAACAAATTTACCAATAACATTGTTACAATATTTAGACAGAATTGTTTACAATTCTCTATATAAATAAAGGTGATTGTAATATAAACCATCGTACGAAATCGACAGCGTATACAATTCGATAGGTTTTTTACGTTGATTTCATATTTTTTCGTCTGATCAATCCGGTTGCAATCTTAGGTATTTACTTTTTTAAATATTATCAATTGCATGCAATTGGCAACCCCGCCGCACTTTAGGTGGCTGGCTTTCTAAAAATAGACAATGTAACGCATTACTTACCACATTCATTTTGGCTTACCAACGGCCGCTTATTCAGAGACAAGCACGATTGTCTAATATAACAAAGGAATCTAATCACATTTAAAATAAAATGTTTGAACGTGGCCTTGATTTTTTTATAGTAGAGGAGACAAATGGAAATGCCGTTCATCTGATGGTAAATGATCACCATTGACCATAGATATCCATAACGCCGGAGGCGTCTCAGAAGTGTTGGTGGCTGTACATTCCTATATTTCATAATCGTCTCAGTTTCATACAAAGGGCGTAATATACGATATTTAGATTGACGTGACGATATACATAGTTCAATTAGCGATATTTTTTTAAAACCTATGTATGTCCCACCGCTGAGCACGGACATCTCCATTTCTGGAGGAACGGACGTCAACCCACCACGCTTGTCCAATGTGGATTGGCGGGGTTACCAGACTCGGAATTAATATTTGTAATCCATACGTATATTTATTCCGATGCGAGGATCGTACCGGCGACCATTAACTCCGCGGGCGGGGGGTCCCGCCACTGAGCCAATTAGAGATATAAATAGAGTGAAATACAATAATACAATGTATTATTGTATTTCACACGTTTATGTTGACTGGAAAATTCCATAGATTTTGGTGCAAATATACCCTCATTTTATCAAGACGTAACGTGACAAGCAGACTAGTACATTTCAAGATACGTGTTATTATAATATTTTACTTGATACTGACATAATAGTTAAACTTAATTGCCATCAAGGATTAAGTTTGTATGTATGAGTGTTTGGAAACTTTCAAATTAGTTTTTTTTATTTATTTAAGTACCATCCACAGAACTTATAAAAAATATCTTACTCAATTTAATTCTTACAATACATACATACATATAGTCACGCCTGTCTCCCTGTAGAGTTAGGCAAAGACCATATATCTCCATCCGCTACGATCCCGATACACCTTCCTTGCTTCCTTCACACTCATTCATCTTTTCATCCATGCATCCATCCATCGTCTCGGCTCTCCATTCGTCGCTTCTCGCCCTCGTGGGAATCAAGACGTAACGGGTGGCGAACCACGTCGCCGTCATTTTTTAACGAATTAGGTATATTAAGAGTCCCACAAGCCGCAAGGGAGAATGGAGGTCAGCCCCAGCAGAGCCCCGCATGCTGAGGTAAGGTAGTATAGTACCCGGGGGAGCCCGATCCCGGGACGGTCGGCACGCTTGGGGATCGCCCCTAGCCACGCATCCTTTGGCACGGCAGACCGTGGATTGGCGTAGAGGAAGGGATAAGGATAGAGAAGAAAGCAAAAGACAGGGGAAAAAAGATGGATTTAGACAGGATGATAGGGATATGATACTATCGCAACGGAAAGGACGAGAAGTGATACGGTAGTATCTCGGGAGGCCGGGGTCGCGTACCCGTGTACCAATACCATAAATACCGGACTAGCGGCGAGGCAAAGATACTCAAACACAATAAATTCTCACGAGAAAAATAGTTATTGGCTGACTTTCACCGACACTACTGCCACTTTAACGACTTAACATACAGACGCTGATTACTGCGGTAAATGCACTTTTGTTTTCATTAGAAATAACGGTTACCGGTCTCCGGCTGACAATATTTGATTAGATATTTAGATTTCACCTCGTTTCAGTTATAACTGAAATGAGGTGAAATGCTATTACTAATAATTGAAATTTGTTTCAGTAGAAACTCAATGATGAATTTTTTTTTAACAGCCCATATATGTCCCTCTGCTGAAACGGGCCTTTCTGAAGAACGGACGTTAACCCACCACGCTTGTCCAATGCGGATTGGCGGGGTTACCAGACTCGGAATAAACATTTGCAATCCATACATACATTTATTCCGATGCGGGGATCGAATCCGCGACCATTGACTCCGCGGGCGGAGGGCCCCGCCACTGAGCCAATTGATCGTCAAGATGAATTTATAAACAACAATGATGAATTTTTTTTTATTTATATATTCACGACTATCCCCCGCAGGGGTTGGCAGAGACACAGAGCTCTATCCGCTACTATTCATCGCAGCGAAACGGCTCTTCAATGGTCGCTTTTCGCCCTCGTGAGAATCAGGACGTGACGGGTGCCGGAACCACGTCGCCGTCATTTTTCAACAAATTAGGTATATTTAATTCGTCTTAGTGAATCCCACGAGTCGCAAGGGAGGATGGAGGTCAGCCCCAGCAAAGCCCTGCATACTGAGGTAAGGCACCATAGTACCCGGGGGAGCCCGATCCCGGGACGGTCGGCACGCTTGCGACTAAGCTCGCCCTTAGCCATGCATCCTTTGGCACGGCAGACCGTGGATTGGCGGAGAAGAAGGGAAAGGATAGAGAAGAAAGGAAAGACTTGGAATAAACATTTATAAATCCATATACATATTTATTCGGATGCGGGAATCGAACCCGAGACCATTGACTCCGTAGGCGGAAGGCCCCGCCACTGAGCCAATCGGTCGTCTTGATGATGAATTTATAACCTCATAATTAAGTTTCTACTGAAACAATTTTCAATTATTATATATAATTTATTGTCGCTACTACTTTATTCGACTTCAAGCCAGATTCTGCCAGCCGCCTTGCGCAGATCGTGGCATCATTTAGCCGGGGGTCGTCCCACACTACGTTTACCAAGACGCGATCTCTACTCCAGCGATTGTCAGATCTTCGACAAACGCGACCGGCATTTTGCCACTTTAGTTAGCTAATTCGAAACACTATGTCGGTGACTATGGTTCTCTGGCGGAATTTTTGTTACGAATCTTATTTTTTCCCGAACCTTTTCTCCGAATCTTATTTAATTGTAAAGCGTGTTAAAAAAACACGTATTTTTCTTGACGAGGATGAAAGCCTCGAATATTTTTCACACGGACTGGTCTTTCATTGCAGATATCCACAATATGCCTTTTCTCGACATAGCATTCCAAGCGGAGGTGAGCAGATACGAAGACCCAGAATTCGAGGAGTATGCGCGTCAGAATTGCAGCGAAGACCCGCGGACTAGGAGTCATGCTATTGAAGAACTACGAAACATGGTGTATGGTGAGTTAGAAGATATCACAAAGGTGGTCAAAAAAGAAAGTACCGTTGAAAGAAAAGATAGAAAGTAGATATCATTTTTTGTAACAGCGCAGGCAAATGGACATGCAAGTCATTCTGATGGTGGTGGTTTTATTATCAAAACAACACACCTAAACAAACAAGATCCATGACAAGAGTTGGCATAGTTGTAAGTACTTTATACCAGGAATATGTGGCGTAACAAAAATACGCATAAGTCATTTTTTATGACATCTATTTTGATTGTTTTTCGGTTGCTATTGGAAACATAGTTTTCCGTCTTTTCAATTCAAATAATTCGGACAATACTGCCCACATATTTTTAACTCTCTTGCTACTACGGCTGAGTATAGACACCCGCCATGAAACGATACGAGTACGCAACAGGTCACCCGTGACAAGATCGTATGTAGACCCAACTAGTGATTATTCACCCGAAGTAGCGAAAGGGTTAGGAATATGTGTTATGGGCAAAAATCGATAAAAGCAGTTAAACAAGATACTAATGACAAACAAAATACTGCGATGTTGTTTTATATATATATATCCATGTTTTTAAAAATATCATACAGACTTATTATTAAAAAAATAACATTCAATATGTTATAGTTATCACGTCGGGGTCACCAAAATATGTGGGCAGTATTGTCCGAATTATTTGAATTGAAAAGACGGAAAACTATGTTTCCAATAGCAACCGAAAAACAATCAAAATAGATGTCATAAAAAATGACTTATGCGTATTTTTGTTACGGCACAAATACATAAAATTAATGTTGATGTTCATTGTTCTTAGCGGTTTAGACTACAGCCGACATCTTCTGAGTGTTCTGACACATGTTGAAAGACAACACAAAAGACCATATTTTGATACAAACGGAATGAAATGTGCATATAATATTCAAAATATAGTGTAATATAGTTCAGTCGGAATTGAATCCCACTACCTATAACTCAAAAGTCAACTATACTATCACTGATACAAATATAGCTATAAAATAAAAAGTTAATAATATTATAATTTTTTTAATATATACGTAGATAGACTTTAACTTCAGTTACGTGTGTGAATGCTTATCATAAGGAATAAAAGGCTTTTTCGCTTTTCAAATTTTTTTTATGGGATAGGGAGGCAAACGAGCAAGCGTTTCGCCTGATAGAAAGCATAGGTATTGCCAGCCTTTAAGTTATGAGTAGGCTTGTTTTTTGATAGTTCCAATGTCGTAACAATAACACCGCTGAAGATGATGCGAAGAATGTGAAGTGGAAGAGTGGATGATTTTATGTCATTATTTTGTCAGGAATATACCTTTTTAATCCCCCCCCCCTTCTCCTCCGCACCGTGTTATCATTTAGATGCGATCTTGTGGAGAAGTTTTATTGTCCTTTAAAATTGTTATGGAGTCAGGCGTTACTTTACGGAAATCCATCACTATGTGGATAGTTAAAAGTTTTACTTACCTAAAATCCGCGACAAGCAAAACAATAACAGAAAATTAATAATGTGTGTTTTTCTGTTGGATTAAGTGAATTTATTTGGAACTTAAACCAAAAAATTTACGGAAGACAACCGAAAGAAATGTTCGATTGTCTTCCGTAGAGTCTACTATACCTGAAGGTGCCTCGTGTTGGGGCGAAACACGTGTCGTTTACAAGATGGAAAAGGAGTAATGTGTGTATGGTGTTGTGTATAGTGGTTGGTGGGTGGAGAATTGATGGCCGATTTTCGATAAGTTTTTGGTTTAAGTTCCAAATAAATCCACTTAATCCAACAGAAAAACACACATTATACATTTTCTGGTATTGTTTGCTTGTTGCGGATCTTAGTTAAGTAAAACTTTTGACTGTCCATATACTTAAAAATTGTCTTAAATACCTATTTCATGAAAGTACGAGAAAAGTACTTTACGCTCCAGAATCATCATAACAGAGATAAAAATAAATGTATAATCGCGCTTTGTATAACTGCAGTGCGCGGCGAATGTCACCCGAGAAGGATGGACGACGCCTACCTTCTCAGATTTTTGCGGTGTCGGCGTTTCATACCCGCTTTGGCACATAAACTTGTGAGTATTCGGACTACATAGAACATTCTCATACATACGGGAAACACTGGTTGCGGGTTCGATCCCCGCAAAGGGATAAATATATGTATGGCCTAAAGATGTTTATTCCGAGTATGGTTATCCCGCCAATTCGCATTGCACAAGCATGGTGGGTTATTATCCGTTCCTCCAAAACCCCATTTTTGGCCCCATTTTTAAGCCCAATGGAAAATAGACTGGGCGAACCTATGCTGAAATGAAACCCGATCAAAGACGAACGAGCTTGTAACTTTCGACATTGGGTGGCTAGACTGGATTGTTTCTGTATGGGTAAGTCTAGAATCTTGACAAGTAAAATAATGATACACTATAGTAAAACTATCATTGTAATGACCTTTTGTTATAAAGATTCAATAAATATGTAATAGAAATCTTATTTCAAAGCAAAAATTTTGAAAAAGCCTTTACACATAAATTCGAATTTACAATAACAATACTCGTATATAGTTGTAACAGAAATAAAAATTATAATTGTTATTAATTATGTAATTCTGATTTTAAAAACAATAAAAATTAACAATTTATATATGCCTAAAGGCTATTTTTTTACTGTTCCCGCATTTTTTTATGGGATACAAAGGCAAACTAGCAGGCATGTCATGCCTGATGAAAAGCAATCAACGCCGCCCATATACATCCGCAATGCCATAGGCAGTGCAGGAGGTTGGGCCTCCGGAACTCAAAACATCCACATATAAATATTAGAAAGTAGACAAGATTCAAATTCTTCAAATCACAGTCTGACAATGATCTCCGACAAAAACAAAACGTGAACTTTTGCAGACCGTCAAAGGTAGAAAAGTTGCATGTCTGTATCGTATCATGAGACATGACAGGTACAAATGGCTAAAATTAACTATGATGGTAAAAGTCACGGGAAAAAGACAAGTTAGTCGGAGAAGGATGTCTTGGTTACGTAATATCAGGGAGTGGGCCGGGATAACGAGTGCTCCAGAACTGCTGCACCTCGCGAAGGATGAAGAGAGTTGTGCTAAATTGGCTGCCAACCTTCGCAAGTCGGAGAGGCACACTTAGAAGAAGAAATCATAGTCTATCATAGGGGGGAGGGTGTTGGGCTTCCGGAACTCGGCCGCTCACCGTACGAAATGCAGTAGGTAAGCTACCACTCAGACGCCGGTTTTCTACGGGAGTGTGGTACTTCCCCGAACGAGGCGGCCCTTTCATGCTACAGACAAATGTTATGCCATTCTTGACAAAGTATTCGTCTGCAGCGTGGCTCTACCACTATAACAATATATCCATATATATATATACTATTAAAATACCTTTACAGATGGTGCGCTATGAAGAATTTCGAAGGAAAAATGCATATTTGTATGATTGCAGCGCGTTCGGATTGCAAAAAGTCAAGAATGTTTACGGCGGTACGCTGCCAGAGAGCCCTGTGAACGGCCGAATCACCTTGATGAGGTTTGGTGAGTAAATACGAACTAATTCGAGTTAAGGGTAATGGTTTCAATTCCTTGTCTTGTATGAATATCAATGTATCTATTAGCCCGGAACAATTACGGGAATTAAATAATTCTTAAAGACAGATAGAGCTTGTAGCAATCAAAACAATTATCTACAACATTTCAATTTTATTTACTTGCGCACATATTTCGACTAATAATTAATCAATGTTATCTTTTTTCAGGCAAATGGGATCCTGACTCCGTGCCTATAATAGACGTGGTGCGATGCGCTCTGATAATGGACGAGATAGCAGTGATGCAACCCAAACTACAAATCCTTGGAGTCACCATTATAGTGGATCTCGAAGGGCTTAGCATGAGTCACGTTAAGCATTTAACACCTACTATTGCTGGCCAAATTGTCAGTTTAATGGGGGTGAGTCAATTCTGCAATCCTGGTAGTTCAATAAAAATATTTGGAATTTCTTACAGCATCCAAAGTTTCCAAAAGTTAGCTGCTAGTATGTTTCATCATCATACAGCCTGCGGCTGTCTACGGTTTGAACAAAGTAAGGCACGTGCTTTGGCATCATAGGCTTATTGGCCTCATCTTCAGCTGCTTCAAGTTGCTGCCATCCGTCTAGCACATAGATCGTTGCATTAGCAAGAACGCATCAGCACACACTACTATTACAAAGTTTAAAAAGAGAACTACTGACGCCATCTATATTTTATGAGGCAAATGACTTTTTTTACTATATAACATTTTCACTTTAAATACTAGAGGGCACTATATCATAATTTTGTCATTGATTATGATGAAATAACCGACGAATTGCTGCCAGTTGGGTTCATCCCCAAGGCTCGATCCCACACCTCTGCGCGGGGTGTGGACGTCCCCGATTGATTGATTGAAGTTTATAAACACCTCAGGGTGGAGATCATCCACGAGTTTGTGGTCTGGTTGGCTCGTAAGATGTTCGACGGAGCCGACAATGGACACACCCACATCTAAATAATTTTGCTCCCCTTCACGCTCGCCCACCTGAGGGACGTCCGCTCCCACGCGAAATCCTCCTGTCGCCGCCTGGCTCCCGCGAGGGAAGAGACCCAACGTCATAGGAATAGGTTCAGCCATATCTTAACGACGCGAAGTCGTTAAAGGACGACCAAAAGCCGCTAGGAATAGCGGCACCTAGGACCGGGGGGCGGTTGCCCCATTGAGTTGCTGCACGAGCAGTGGGGTTCATCCCCGAGGCTCGATCCCACACCTCTGCGCGGGTGTGGACGTTTCCGATTGATTAACCGACGAAGACCCTATTGACAGACAAATAAATTGCTAGGTATAAAAAAACCAAATATTTTCACCTAAAATCGTTTATTGGAAATAGCACTTTTCGTTATATTGGAAATAGCATACACCAAATGAACCCGCCTTGAAGTAAGAAGCATAAGATAATATTATTTTTATAACGATTTTAATTGTTACACAAACTCAAATAAGATTTCCTTAAAATGTGAATAATGAAATATATTATAATATTTAATTTAAAAACAATAATTTTCTTTTAATATATTTTTCGCTTTTTAATCATTGAAATTGATTCCATTCTCATATAAATTAAAGAACGCTACATAAATAATATAATTATTTCTGCAATGGTTTCCAGGTCTCTTTTCCGTTGTTGCTTCACGGCTTACACATCATCAATTACAACTGGTTCCTGCACACATTCTTTTACGTATTCAAGCAATTTATACCAGGAGCAGCATGGGAACGGTTGCACTTCCACGGCTACGACATGACTTCCCTCCACAAACACATTGATCCTGAATACCTACCTCCAGAATATGGAGGAAGAAGCAGACACGTGATATCCACAGAAGAGTGGCTTAGGAAGGTTAATATCTTCAAAGACGATTTTATGGTGCAGGAATTGAGAGAATTAGGTTTTACCGTTGAAGATTGAAACGTGTAATTATTTATCTTTAAATTTTTACAAAGGAAGGTACAAAAGATCACTTAAATTATTGTAAAAAAATATTATATTATCTATTTTTTTACTTTAATATACTACTAATTAAAACTATATATTATAATTATTTAAACTACATATAATAGAATAAATTTTATTTCATCTACAGTCAATATAACTAGAAACACTAAAAAATAAATTGTAAAGCTATTGTACAATGACAGATCTAAGGTAAATTATGTTCAATTATTAGGATATATTGCAGTAGCAAAAAAGGTAACTAGCTCAACGTAATCCTGTAGAATAACCACAACACTGATTTTTAACTAGACCAAGTTTATACGGGACCGCCGTGCATCAGTACATCCGTTTTAATTTAAAATGCATGGCCGGTATTACTAGTAAGGTGACTAAAATATATACATATATTTTTGAAATTTTATAATGAAAGACCAACAACAACCAAGGTCTGGTTGAAGACAAACATATTTTGATAGAGTACTTAAAATTCTGTTGAAAACTAACTAACTTGTTGTTTATTTGGCAGTAACTTGTATTGTACAGTAAATATTTTTTATGTCATAATTTCAGTAATTCGATAGAGCAGCTGCTGTGAGCAACTAACAATTTAATAAAAATAACCTCAATCTCAAATTACATGTCATCATCATATGATACAAGCTGCCATTTGCATTTGTATCTAGATATTATAACAGATGGTATTTATTTTATACATACTTCACACATAAAATATTTTAATAATACTTCTAATATTTATTAAAGAGAATTATGAATTTTATATATCAGAATTCTTGTAAGATCTATAATATAGTACAAAAATATACGAAGATTCAGTGACTTTATTTTTTTTTTCATAACCTGCCACTCGGGAGAAAATATTTGTATACAATTGCCATCATTGCACTTCTAAATTGAAATATATTTTTATTTGGAAAAAAAAGTATCTCTAACAAAAGATTAACTCATAAACATTAACCAACCAATAAATAAATATTTCAATAAAAAATAATCATAGATCAATAAAATATGGTGACAATTATTTTAAAATTTTTTTATTTTTAGTTTTTTGCTGAAATTATATTGTATTTTTTCCTTGAATAAAAATTTTGAATCTGTTCAACCCGAGTTTCAATTTACTAGGAACACATGAACTAAAACAAATAAAGATAGCAATCTACTTGTCATCAAGAATAAATGCGATGCCCATGGGTGTCGTTGCTAACTTTCCATCAGGTGACACGCTTGCTCGTTTGCCTCACTATCCCATAAAAAATTACATTATCGTTGCCCTCTGCAGTTAGAGCACAACGTGGAACAATAGAAGTCGTGAAACTGTAACGGAACGCAATCCTTTGAGCCGATTTAATACAAAACAATATACCAGGTGCACATGAAAAGAAAGGTTGATTCGGTCCTTTTTTGTTGAAACCAAAAAATAGTTCTGAATATGTCCAATAAAAATGTAACAATACTTTTAACATTTTTTAGAATACGTGCCTAATCAAATCAGTTTATATTTTATATTTACAAAGAAATGTTCAAATAAGAAGACAGGTGAATATAAAGGTTCAATATTGTATCTTTATCGAGGAAATAAAAGAAAATTCAATTTTAAAATGTGAATTTAAACTGTAAATTTATTTCTCCGTTATTATTTATCTTAATGTAGGTTTTTAAACACTAAAATTCTATACATTAAACTGTAATATTTGCATGTCGAATTGCGTATATTTTCCATTGTTCTATTTTCGTCTAGTAGTGGATTATCGATCATTCAGTTTTTATTTTTTTATGGGATAATAAGGCATATGAGCAAGCGTATTCACCCGATGAACGAATTCAACACCGCCCATAGATATTATTATCACCATCAACAGCCCACGGCAGTCCACTAATGGACATAGTGCCATGTAAACAAAAAAAAATAATGATAATTAGATGCTTCAATTAAGACTTTTATCCGTTTTTCCGTACATATTAGTGTGATTATGTTAGAATTTGACATATAATCAAATATTATGATTTTAAACATTTTAATACATATATATATTTATATGTCATATTTATTTAATTCAGGATATGTCCTTACAATGTCAACGATAATCCTTTATGAATTAAGCAATGCAAACATTTACAATCATATAATTTTGCTAAGGCAATACATTTTAATTAGTTTTAATTATTTTTACGGCTTTTATGGCGTGTAGCGGGACGACATATAAGATTTACCGTGATGTTTCCTGTCGAGCTGTTCTCCCATTTCGTCTATGACCATCATTGGTTCTAAATTGTTAATAACTGCATCTGCATCATGGTTTCCTGGTATAACTGGGTCAACATCGTTGTCGAAATAATCAAAAACAACATTCTGAAGGTCGTCGTTGTTGTTGTACTCATTGTTGTATTCACGAGGGCCGTTCTTCATGTGAATAGGAACCTCCTGTGTTCCATGTATCACTAGTATGATCTGACCAATTTGTCCCCTGTTCTGTTCGTTGGTCTGAAATAAGACAATGTTATTGAAAACATTCACTGTGCTTTATGGGTTAGATGGCATAAATTCTTGAATGATTAATTATTTATTTATTATTTATTTATTTAAACTTTTGCACAAAGTGCACAACTTAATGCCATTAGACACTCTCTATCAGTCAACCTGCGGGCGAAACAAAGAAAAAACTAGATGCACCTAGTACTAACAAAAAAAAACTAATTATATAAATTTAAATCCATACAATACATATATAAAATATACACACATACAACAATCAGGGCCGTCATTGCCCGGGGGTTCAAGGGGTGCAGTCGCACCCAGGCGCGGGGTCCTAGGGGGCGCCGAATGCTAGAAATTAGAAATTTTATCGAAATATATATAATATTAATACGAGTATATGTTAAAATGTTGATTTTTATTTGTGCATTTTTTTTTGTAAATTACAGAGTTTTAAGAAATTAATAAATAAAAGATTAAAATTATATTGCGTTTTTTTACAACAGCAGGGGCGCGGGCTGATTACCCGCACCCAGGCGCGGAATATGCTTAAGACGGCCCTTGCAACAATATTGCGAAACATTTAAATTCCATCAGTTATTTTTATTTGATCGAGCCACTTTGTCAAAAACGTCATCATCGAAGCGAAGAAACTTTATTTATAAACTAAAATAAAAGAAAACTACATTTATTTACCGAATCTTGAAAAATAACTCTCCATATTCCATTTGAGTTCTCCCCCCAAGAAGCCACTGAGGTCAGCGGCCAGTTAACGAACCCAGCATTGGACTTATCTCTGGGTCGAGCGCTTAACACTTGCACTTTTGTTCCTGCAAATGGATAAACTCAGTTAAATAATCCATACAAATCGCATATTTAGTAGTACAAAGTCAAGTTTAGGTACTTTAGCAGACCAAGGCGTCGTCTCCCGTTTCGTCTAATCCAACCATATATTTCGTCTACTCCAGTTTATTGACAATTTAGTCCAGTTAAATTTAGTTAAATTTGAAATTATAAGAAAAATGTAATAAATTTTTGAGTGACATTCCAAGTTTTGAGTCAACTTGTTTTAAAAATACAAATTTATTTAAGTTTATTAAAATAAATTTCATAGTAAGATTTATAAATACTACTACGTATTCAAGCCAATCAATCAAGAAAAGACACAAGTTTACTTATAATAATCGTTCATTCCCAGATTTATCACATTTTGCACCTTATTGTGTCAGTTAAATAGTTCTTATTTCAATAATTGCAAATCAGTTGTTTGCAACGCCCCCATTCCATACAGGAAGGCTGGCAGCGAACCCAAAGGTTCAAATTGTACTAGGAGAACATAAATGTATAGAAAACCTTGAGCTGAAATGAGGTACATCTCTAAAGCGCCGCGGCGGGCATATCGCACGTTAACGATAAGTTCCACGTGCTCGATGTAGTTGACAGCACAATTAACGACATCTATCGCGATGTCCAATGATTCTCCAGAAGATATTTGTCCCTCACGATCTTCCACCCTGGGAACCAAAAGATAATAATATACAAGCTTTTAAGTTAATACTAATTGGCTCAGTTTAGTTTTCAAATTTTTTTCATTAAAAATCTTTATGATCCACGGTATTATCATTATGATTCTAATCTCCCGAGTCTAACAAGTAAATCAAAAAGTACAAGGTGCACTGTACATATATTACATACTCGTACATATCATCATAATTATCAACTTATGGCATTCCACTTCTGATCATTCGAAACTCTTAAGGCGCGCCATCTAGCCTCATCTTCGGCTACATACATCCAGTTTCTGCCAGCCCTGCTCAAATCGTTACTCCCTTCATACGAATTATATGTAAAAATTATTTGTTTTTTTAGAACCTTTTTATTTTTAAACAAATTAAATAGTAGACTTTTGTCATTATAAAGAAACTATTAAAAGTACATATAAAAAGCTTATAAATATGCAAAATTAAATGCAGTTTAACGATTACACATCTAAGTATATTTCTGTTTGTATTGTTTAATGTGTGTGGTTAAATGTACAATAGTTTTTTAAATTATCGGATTTAATATTATCCTAAAAACAACTTATTTTTGTGACAAAATATTTATAATATCAATTACAACACAAGGAAAAATATGGTATATCGCAAAGATGACGTTATTTAGTGTCTTTTATAGTTTAAAAATCCTATACAAGCTTTCAAATAAAAATATGAATTATAAATACATATATGTATCATTTCAATTGTGACCGTATTTAATAGAAAATAATTGACCGCCATTGATACAATAAATATGATATAGATGGCGTGCTTAAAGGAAGCTTGTGTACTTAAGTATTCCTAATATTATTAATAAAAATATTCGCGCTGTAAATTGAATTATAGCAATAAACCTAATATATTTTTTTTTCAAATATTGTATTTATTTTTATAGACAATAATTTTTATTGAATAACTTACATCATTTACAAGAAATCAAAAAAAATTGTTCATCTTTAGTTTCAATGCAGGTTAATGATGATGATGATGAATAAAAAAAGTAAAAGTATTATTATTTATTAATTATGTGATTAATCAATCAATCTGATTCCAAAATAAAAAACCTTCATCGAAGTTGACAGACTGAAAGCGCCGCCGCCCTAGAGAAATTCCCGTCGCTTGACATCGGCAATTGAAAATCACTGTTTTGATTACTAGGACTACATAAATGTTAGGAAACATATGTGCTATCCAAGGTTTCTGTATAGTTGATCAACCGAATCGGTAGACAAGGTTGGTTCGACTCAACTAGCCACGATGACTGCACAGTGTAATAAATGTGGATGGATAATCGAAACTAAATTGACTGTAACACAATAATAAAGTCATTTTCGCTTCCACTATCGTCGGAAACGATGAAATGACAAACCGTCACTCGAAACTTAACGAATCCTCTACTAGGACTTCATAAAAAAAACGGTGAACAACAAAGCCATGACGAAGTGTCGTCCATCTATGTCGATTGGTTCGACCGATCGCCACCCGTGCGTACGACACATCCGAACGATCGGAGAATTAGGGTAACATACTTACGGAACAGCTTCAATGCGGCATATTTTTTTCTCGGGAACGGTAGTCCAATTTAGAGAAGTTTTAACAAGAGCACCTGCGTTTAATAGCCCAAAACCAAAACGGACGTCAAAATAAAATCCTGCTCTGTAACAACATTTTTTTGTATTTAAAAATTATTTTTATTTAAAGATAGCAAAATTGATTTGGAACAACGCCATCTTTTATTAATTAATGAATTACAGGGGGAACAAAAGTAAGTTTTCCGCATCATACAACAGAGGTGCTTCCCTATCCTACTAGGCGCACATAAGTGAAATACAGCTTTTATTATACATAAATAAATAGGTCTTAAAAATTATTACATTATAATATTATCTAATAATATTCATTTTTATAATTCATATACTTAAGATCAAATGTCATACTTATAAATAGGTATAGTATGCTACGTTCTACAATTAAGTAAAAAGTAAGATTTTTAAGTTAATATAATAAACTTGCAACGCTAATTTTATTTTAAAAAATACCATTGAGAATAATAATTTGTGTTTTATAATTTTATTTTAAAAAATAAAATTGTAAACGGCAATTGATAGTATGCGCGGGTATAGAAGAACCTTTAACACCGAAAGCAAATTGCGATATTTGAGTTACCAATACGTATACAAGTGACTAAAAGAAGTGTAAAATAGAAGAAGTATGTGGATAGTACATACTTATTAATTTGCCACCCAGGATTGTGTGATAGTGGAGCGTATTCTGAAGTCCATACGATGAGATGTTGAACGTCTCTCCATGTTAGATTAGGGCTGAAACAAAAAGAGCGTTTAATTACATTACATATAATATTAAAAAAAAATTAAAAACATTACGAATCTTAAACACACACAAATGACGTCGTATACGTTACTTTAGCGTTCGTGATTTTAACCCATTATTTATAACTTGTAAGACTTACATACCATATTCAGTAGGTAGACCAAGCAGGTATCAGTGGGCTGATTAAAAAAAAATACGTATGACATAAAAGTTCTTTCCGATGCAGGAACCGATTCTGAGACCGTCGTTTTCGACAGAAGACATATATAGTCGCTACGTCATTAAAAAACGTCATGTTTAAGAGCTTACTTGGCATGTAAAGCAAGAGCAATGATGCCGGCTGCTAAAGGCGCCGCGGCGGAAGTACCAGTATGGCCAAGAGTGCAGGAATCGTCCGTGTCAGTTGTAGCCTGAAATATATACACACATTGGTATCGTCACGCCTGTTTCTCGGAGGGGTAGGCAGATCGTCTGTTACGATCACGGCACACTTTCTTTGCTTCATTCAGACTCATCACTCTCTTCATACAAGCTCGCCGGTTAAGGGTACTTTAACCTGGCCTTTCTTAAGAAGGTCAGTTATTTGGTCCAGGTATAGGTATATTCTCCTTGGTCTTCCGCTACCGACACTTCCATCCACATCCACAATGTAAATTTATTTTATCAGTCATCTTTCATCCACCCTCTCTATGTGCCTGAAATAACGTTCATATAAATGATTATTAATAATTTATTTGTTCATAGGAGTTAAGTAGTTCTGTCAATCGACTTCTCGGTGACTTTGATTCTTCGACGGGTTTCTTCGTTTGGATTGATAAACAAAACGAAGAATCCATGTTTAAATGATTTAAAAACTATTTTGTCGGAATTATAATTAATAGTGATTGATTATAAATTATTAATAGTGTCTCTGCTAGATGTTAGAAATAACACAATTGATTTGTTACGATTGACTAGGCTCTCAAGAAATAAAGGAGTAGAAATTATATTTGATAATTGACTCGTATAAATTCACTACAAACAAGACCTTATTCACTCCTAAAGTCATTCATTAATTAGACAATAGATTCTTTTTTCTTTCTATACTTACAATTTTCTGATCTATGTAAGCACCAGAGGAGTACGCAGTCGCTAAAGTAGAAGAACATATCTCTCCGTACCAAGGAAACAGACCTTGTTGGGAGGCACTCCCTATTGATATTGTATAAATACTGGATGAATATCTGAAAAAAAAATGTAAATCTTAATATATACGATAGTTATGTAATAATGAATAAATAAAGGGAATAGTTTACCCATCACAATTACAATTATCGTTATGACCACCGCCGTTACCATTAGCCCACACGTAAATTGATCCTTTGCCATTTCGACCCTGTCA
Organism: Baronia brevicornis; assembly: GCA_031353405.1. NCBI lineage: Eukaryota > Metazoa > Arthropoda > Insecta > Lepidoptera > Papilionidae > Baronia > Baronia brevicornis. The sequence goes on along the minus strand of JASFAT010000440.1, from coordinate 285,112 downwards.
TAATTAAAATGCCAGATAAATCGTAAATTATTATCAATATTATTTAAAGAATAAATTCAATTTCAGTGTAAAACTATTATAAATGTTTAATATCCTTTAGATTCAGCTGCACAAATTATAGACTAGACGGGAATTTACCAAAGTGTTGTTTAAAAAAAATAAAAATTATGTTGAGCAATCAATAGCTGAAAATTTATATCTCTTACGATTTCTTGCAAAAGAATATATGGACAATATTATATATATATATATATATATATATATATATATATATATATATATATATATATATATATATATATATATATATATAGTATATATAAACAATAGCAATATGTAAGAATGTTTATACACCAGTATTTGATACTTTTATCACTCGTTTTTGCTTTAAAAAAAATAAATATAAAAGTGAAAAATGTAAAGTTAATTTATCATCAATTTATTTCACCTTGGTTACACCGCGTTTAAACGCCTCCATAGCTAGCCTTCCTGGCCCTTCAACGACTTGCCCATCATCATTTGGACCCCACGAAGCGCTATAAATATCCACTTTATCCCACGCATACCCTAAAATTTAAAATGATATACAATTTAGAAATAGGTCATTTTTTTCATATATCAATATTAATTAATAACTAAGAAATTGATATTAAGCTAGCTAGCCTATTAGCTTACATGGTGGCTTTATACGTCTGAAATTCATAACTAAAATTGCATGTTGTGAAATTATAAAAACTCAATGATTTTTAAAACAATTTATTTATTTATTATAAATATATATTTTTATATTATTATATATTTATATTATAATAAATATATAATAATATAAAAAAGTATTTGATTTTTTTAGAAAATAATTGTACAGTCATCCAAAAAAATTACTGCTTAAGTCTAACAAAAATTGTTCATTTTTAGTTGACAACATTTTTCGAATACATTAAAAATATCTGAACTTTTTAAGTTGGTTTCACACTTCGTTTAAGCGACATCTTTGCACGGTAATGCAATGTCTTTACTAGCCGAAAGATGTCATTAAATGAACGATACAACTATTATATTTACTCTTTATGTTATCCTAGTACAAGTTGACAAAATGTTGCTCAAAAGTCACTAACTAAATGCTGATTTAACGTTCTTTGCCCACACACGAGTTTGCACTTTCGCACAACTATTTTATTCATCGAAGAATTTAGCACCTATTATTTTATTCATCGGAAGAGAAGCCAGCTAAGGCGGTCGATCGGCCGGCTAAGACTGCTCTCTACTATTAAATTCCTATATTGAAACTCCAGACTTCTTGATGACACGCTCGTCAATCATTTTGCTTTTCAATGTCAATGACAATGTTATTTATTAGTGGACTTTTTGCAAAAAAAAAGGGACTAAAGTATCGACTAACTAAATAATTACATTTTTTCAATAATTAATTAGTAATAATGCCTAAAGGCATTAAATGATCCGCCTTTTGTTAAAATAGGTAAAGGTGATAAAGTTTTATGTTAATAGTAGCTCCAAAACATAATTATTTTTATTTACATGGTAACTTGAGAAATGTAAGAGAGATACAATTACAATGAAAAGATTGCAAGAATATATATTATAATACTTGATTAGTGTAGTTTTTGTCGCTAATTCCAATAAGTCCTTATTACGTACACTACGATAGCGACTATCGCATTAAATTAGTGAGAAAGTCCACTCTATTTTTTAAATAAACAATATAAATTGTTTATTAAAGTATATTTTCCCCTAACCTACCCGTATGTATATATAGGTTGAATTTTCATTTTTGGCACCGTTTGCTGTTACGTCACATTCCATCTTAGTTACTAGGATAACATATGCGTTAAGGTCTCTATCGTCGACTGTTTATTTTTTACATTACATTGAATTGTTTTGTATTAAATTAGCTACTTTATTTATTATTTATGTACGATAAAATAAATATATTTGTTTCTTCTGAATTTAGTAATTCATTATGATTTTTAGAAATTTACAAACACTTTAATCTATTAATAAAATATCTATTTAATTATAAAATTAAAATCATATTTCCATACGAATTTGATGATATTTTGAAAGATATTAAAATCTTATTATATGTTCATATTTAGTCATCGTTACGTTTATTGCCTGACATTTCAAATGTGATTGTCATTTCGTATTAAATGTCACTTTACACTACTTACGTTCAACTACTTTTTTATTTATGTTCGTTATTCATTCGAAAAAGGAAGTCGACGCTGAAGCTAACCAGACGACGAAAATTTGAACTCAACATGACGAACAAACCAGGCAAGCATAAATTAAAAGATATACTTTACCTATCGCTTCGCCTTCTATACGATCGGTTATTCGTCCGTCGAGCAGTCGAATCCCGCCCACTTTCGCACCCCACGCTACGCCCACACCGCACTTCATATTGTTCGCTGTCATTGCAATCTAAAACATATTTTTTTTAGAATTAATATTATTATTTGTCCGAATAAAATGAAAATTTTTAATTTACATTGATCTAATATCTACAGAAAACTCCTTAGATGTGTTTTATAATCTAAAACAAATATTCATTAGTTACGTTAATTTCACATTTAACTAAACGCAGTTCCCCAAAGAGAGGAGAGATCATGATTTATTTGAATTTTACAAGCCTGTGCGCTTGTAAAATTCAACAAGCTGGACAAAAAAGTAATATTATAATACTCTATAGGTATAAAATAGGTACCTATATGGTATTCTCACCTCACCAGCGCACCTCGTTCCATGGGAGTTACGGTTGTGTTCATCGTATCGCGGAAATGGGTCTGGATCGTGATCGTTGCAGTCCCAACTGATCTCCGGATCCTGGATGAAATAGTTTTTTTTTCCGTATAGCAAAGCAGGCAAAGGAACCACCGATCTACAACACCGAAGGCGTCTCAGATGCGTTGCCGGCCTTTAGTGACCACATACGCTCGTCTTTTAAATGTCCCTACGTCGTATTCACGTTAGAACACCGCCGGGGGTAAGTTATTCCACAGTTCGTGGCAGATAACTGCGGCTTAATCTTCTCTGGGGTAGACGGACGCCAGGTGATGGGGATAGAACCTCATAATAGGTTGATCATAATTAATTAATACTCATAATATTAAATCTATAAAATTTTAAATTTATTTAATTACATTATATTTATTCATTGTATTAAATTTTTATAAGCGACCTAAATAAGCCGGTGGTACTTGTCAATGTATATTATATATTATATAAAATTATATATTCTATATCACGCAGTCACCATCTATGTACCTGAGGCTGAATAAAATGCAACTTTTTTTTGTACTCATTTTTACTGATGCATTTTATTAAATTTTTGTATTTATGAGGTAATAAAAAACATCCATATTTTGTTATACCTAAACGTAAATAAATATATTATTATTATTAACGCTTCGCTTATAATGTAGGTTACAGTTACACACGAAAAGTATTTCTCGAAGTTGATACACATTATATATTATTTATGCATTCCTAATAAAGAAAACAAAAGTTGTTACATAAAGGAGCTCCACTCGGACGCCACCGACGACGACGTTACGTAGTAAGTATAGTAACAACAACGTAAGTGCGAAGCGGCAACGTTTGTTTGCAAATATCGCAATGCGAAAAGCGTCGTATCAATGCGCCGTATCGGCCGCCAACTTACCAGGAGCACATAACATGCAACAAGTTACTATGAGTATATTTTGTCCTAGAAAGGGAGTATTAAAATAATAATTATGTAGTTCCATTGGATTGTTTTATGAATATAAAATATAATTGATAATGATAAATTAAATAAATTGTTATTGAGTGTGGCTACATTTAAACCTGTTATTATTTTTATTATTTGCAACTAACTTTACGGCCCAAAGTAAAGTTCGTACCCCGTTCGTTTTTATTTTATAAGTGTTTTTGAATACTTGGTATTCATTGAAAATGTACTTAAATCTTTTAAAAGGCTTAAAAAGGAAGAGAAAGCATTGTATTACTACTAATTACCTATCATTTCGTATTCGAATATACCTACGGCGGCGTCGCCTGACACCGTTGCGCCCGTGTGTAACGCACACCTGCACCGCCTCAGACTTCAAATTTTTAACGATATTGTCTGTCAGTTGGTTGAACACGAAACATTTTAGTACACGAAATATTTTTTTTTTAGTTTTTTAACTTATTTGCGTTCTGAGTTTTTCCAGCACCCCCCCTCTAAAGTCGGCCCTGGTGCAATGTAGCTAATTTAAATGATGTAAAGAATAGAAATATACGTACGTATTTTTTTAAAAGTAAAAACGGAATATAATTAATTAATTAATTATAATTAATTATCTAATTATATTTTATGCTTATCAATCAATCAACACCCCATGGCAGACAATCCATTGCCGGACGTCGGCAAGTCTTTCTCAAGAAACCCCGACAAACCAATTCTCTAGCTCAATGTTTGATCCAGAATAAAAAAAAGTAATAAGAGGAACTAGAAAATGTGCCTTTATTTTTATTATAAAGATGTTTTTAATTTTTTAATTAAAAAAAATATTTATTTTCATTTCGCACGTCACTGTAAGTCCAAATGTACCAAGACATCATAAATCCAGGTAAGTGTCGTTTATAAGAAACCAAGTACCAACATTCTCAGACAATCAATCTATCTCTTTCTCATTTGCTTTTAGCAAAGTAATTGTGCGAACGAACAGAAAGAACAGATACGTCTTTTTACCACGGAAACTTCCACCATGTGCCTCACTCGTACCAAGACACCATAAAACTTACGTAGTTCAATCGGAGATCGGTGTGATTGTATTCAATGCCATCATCCAACACGGATACTCGGATTCCTCGACCGTTAAAACCCATAAGATACACTGGTAAAACATTAAGATCTAAGCGAGGAAGGTTTTGGTCTGTACGAGTGTCTTGCTGTAAGAAGAAAATTTCTCAATTTTTATTCAAATTTTAACGATAATTGGCTTTGCAATTTAATGATTGAGAGCATTTCTTAAAAACGCTCTCGGGTTACCTAACTTAAATAAAAGAATGTACATAAAACTTAAACTTAACCTATGAAAAAGAATTATTTTATTTTCTCCCATAAAGTATGTTTTTGCTGTGTAGTAGTACAATTGACACATTTTAACTAGTATAATTTTACTTAATATAGTAACGTTTTACGATTTATTACTTTTAAAATGATATTGGAAGGAATAAGAGAGCATCCCTCGATTTGGACCGTTAAAATGTCCTTAATGCATTGTTTAGAAAAAAAAAATTGATCACAAACCATACCAGGATCACATGAAAATTATGACAGCTAATTTTAAAGCTAATTAAGTTATATATAATAGACAATGTTCCTACCAAGTACCATTCGTAGCTCCATAGTTCATCATTAAACAAAGGTCTTTGTTTGTTTATATCTCTTTTAACTCTTTCTTCCGCTTTTAATATATTTAAATAATCTTTTCTTTTCACCCGCTGCAATTCTTCATCTGGATCTGGTACTAGATACCGTTTTACACGAGATTTAACAAAGAGCTGTTCCGCCCATCGAATCTAAAGACAAATTTATATTAAATATTTGAAAATAAAATGCACAAATTACTACAAACGAACAGCAAACAATAAATAACACGCTACTACTATTTAAAGAAATGATAATTAATACGAACCAACTTAAAAATTAAGTAACTAGCTGTTCGTAGTTAGTCAAAGTAAATATGCAAGTACTACTTGTGTTCTTCCTGTTAGTCTTTTCTAAGATTCCATACACAAACAAGCACAATGATGAATGAACCATTGACGATATACACATTATTATATAGTAAATATGTTGGAAAGTAAAAAAGTCACTTTTGACACACCATAGACAATTGCAACACCATAGACATTACAAAAATGTTGCTGGTAGCTGCTGCTCTGGTCTAATGGTGCTTGGAACGAAGTTTTGGGAAAAACGCACCGTACCTACTCGATCGCCACGATTTTGGGAAACTTAAAATAATTAAAAAGAGTGTAGATATGTATAACGAGGGCGATGCCTAACCTCCTACCGGGTTTAGACTAATCTTCGTATATTTTGTAACGTGAAATATAAAAGTTTTATTGAAGATTAGACTATTGCATCATTTATTGGTAACTTGACAATTGCATAACATGAAAAAACAAAACATAAAAAAAGAAAACATTGATTTTTATAACTGACAGCATGAAGCTGGCGTTGTAAGTTGCCAGCTTCCTCTTGAACAGAGGAAAAAAATCCTTTTTAAAAATACTTCCTTTAGCACGCCCTTAAATACCTACTTGACTTTGATTTAGTATCATTCTAAAACATGTTCCGTTTCAAAAAATATTTTTAATTCTTACCAAATTAAAATTGTGTATGTGTTAAAAAACTTCTGGCGTCTCTCTCTCTGTCTTTCTTCTGAAAATAAATTTCCTTTGCTGTGCCCCACGTGCATTTGTAGTTCATATGTACCAGGACAGTAGAGGAACGAAGATGTCATTACATATATGTCATATGAATCAATGTGTCATACTCACCCTTCTGTCTTGAGTGAGTGTATAAACTTGATCACTGGGGGTTCGTCTTTGCTTGCTATGTTTGTACATTCGGAATATGTATGTATCAGGGAAACCTAGTACCTGTAAACAAAAACAATAATACTTCTTTAGTAAACTCTTTTTTTTCTATATCAAATAGGAAAATGACGCAATTAAAATTACATTGAGCGTTATAGATTGAAGGATCAATGTAACGTCTTATGTCTGGACTAAAATTTTCATTGTACTTGTAAAGCTTTTTATGCAGATACACTAAATGTTTTATGATAGAAAACCTTGATACATGCTCTAAAAAAGTACATTTACATTTTAATAACTATATTTTTGTCTCTGTATTTTAATAATTATATTTTTAACTATATGTTTGTCGGAGAACCGACAATCGTTGGAGTAGACGAGTGCTGCAGTGAAGACCGCGACTCAGCAAACGTAGTGTGGGACGCCCTCCTGCTAGATGGAGCGACGATCTGCGCAAGGCGGCTGGCAGAGACTGGATGCGTGTAGCCGAAGATCGGGCTAGGTGGCGCGCCTTGGGTGAGGCCTATGTCCAGCAGTGGACTGCCGCGGGCTGATATTGATATTGATATTGATTTTTGTCTCTAGCCATTCATCCTACCCTGGTACATTATATTGACATTATAAACAAAGCAATGACTGAAAGAAATCATCAGACCAGGTCATACACCAACAAAATAATAATAATACCTGCCAAACCAGTGGCATAATTGAAAATAAATAAATCGATATCACTTCTAAGAACCTAGAAAGGAATAATAAATAATCAATTGAAGTCAAGTGATCCAATCACAAACCTAAACTTTTTTTAAAACCGACTCTATGTCTTTGGTAAAGTAAGTAGTAAGTCTTAGGCTATGCGCTCACATCTAAGTGTCGTTTATGACTAGAAAATAAATGACCCAACGTGTTTATTATACTTATGTATGAGAATTTCATAGTGTTGTTTGTAAAAACGAATGTTGGCGAATGAAAAGGATGGCCTTAGCGAATAAAGAAAACTGAAAATAAAAATAATTGGGCTCGGTAGAGTCCAAATTTGCGCACTTAGGTATTAGTCCAAATCTGTGTGTAGTGGGGACCTTGAACGAAAGAAATAGCGCAACTTCACATAGTGTGTGTTTCACTCACCCAAGTGTTGTTTGTGATACGAGGCGTGAAACAGTGCCGTCATGTGATGTCCGGAACAAACGTTGTACTAAGGCGACATAAAATTTAAAAGCTATTGCGGCATACATGCGATAAGTACGAGCATATGAGGACGCAACATAATCTACGCCCTTCACGCATCAATCGTTAAATGGATTAGGTAGTATCAATGAACGAACCAATTGCAAATAATATAGTTTAAATTGTTTTAAATCCATAAAATACTTTTCCCCATTATATACAACTAGAAGCATACAACCGTCAAGAAAATAAAATATATACTGTTATGTTATCGTTTTCGATATACAAAACAATATATAAAAATCTATGAAATGCTTGCATAAAGTAATTCTCTATTTACAATTTTTTGTAGGAATGGTTATTGACATACATATGAGACATGTGGAAGTCACGTGGGTTCCCTCAGTCACGTATGCACTGGGAGATCAGGACAACTAAGGATGTCGTTTGTGTATAAAACGTCATGCGTGTGTAGAGTTATTATTACTGGGGTAGGCTCAAAAGAGGGTGTATTATATACAGAAAAGACGTTGCGTTTATTTGAGATATCCTTGTACATACGTCATACTTATGTCTTTATTTGATGTTTTAAAATAATTTCTAATCAATATATAAAATTATAACTATATGGCGTTGACAATAAAACGATTAATAATATTTTAATTTATTATAAAACAAACATTTGCATAGGAAAGTGGTCCCGATATCTACATTAGGAATACAATAGTGGCTCCTTTGGCGCTAGACGTGCTTAAGCCGTTTTAGGAACCACTGTAGACTGTCAATCAATCTCTAGTAGGGGAACACCAACAGGATAACCATAACAGAACTACTCGTAGGTTTTGTTTTAACTTTATCTGTGCACGTGATCTGTCCTCATTCTTAATCTTCTACTTTTATCTATTCAGCATTGTCCATGCGACTTCTCGTAGGCAGAAGTTCACCCCAAGCAAACTTATTCTACATCAAGCTAACTTAAAATTTTTTTTATGGGATAGGAAGGCAAACGAGGAGACGTGATGCCACCTGATGGAAAGCAATCAACGCCGCCCATAGACATCCGTTCTACACTTTTCTTAAAGGCCGGCACCGCTTCCGCAATGCCTATGACACTCCATAGGCATTGTTGGAGCGTTGCCGGCCTTTAAGAAAAGCGTAGGTTTGTTTGTTGAGGTTTCCAAAGCCGTATCGGTTCATGATAACAACGTATAAAAGAAACATTATTGAGTCGGCCATATAAGAGAATCAATCAATATACCAAAACAGTCTAATAATCCCACCCTCGGCAATTAGATTGGAGATCGCATTCAAAATTAAAAAACAATTAAAACCTCTTAACAGAAAACAAAAATGCAATCATACGTACCTATTTGTTCTTCTTTAATATTGAACAAATAAATGATACCATAAACATAGTTTCACCAGTTATAAAATATAAATCAATAAATTACAAAATGCCAATACGAAGAAATCATATTATAAGTATCAATTATCACACAATTTATGTAATTTGGTTTAGACGAACAAATTGTACACGTAAATACTTTTTCCTTATAGAAATAATAATATGATCGATATTCAATTATCTTGATAATTTTTTTTTTATAATATTGCAAAAACATTATTCTTTAATTTCTACTGTCTTGAATCTACCTCTGAAAATTACAATTTGTATTCGAGTACTTAATTGTAAAATAAAATATCAGTGATAATAATTTATTTATTTGTCTATGTTTAATATTTGGTAAATAGATGGCGTATGTATAAATTTTATTGTAGTATGGATTGAATTTTCAACTGTTTTTAACATATTGATTTTTACCATCAAAGGTTTATCATTATGATACAATGGGTATTTAGTTTTAAGTAACATTGTATTATCATTAGCTATTTATGAATACTAACCTATCGCAAAGGCAATAGGATGTATATTAGATTTTTAATCAAGAAATTTATACATTTTGTGGTAGAAACTCAAGAGTATGTAGTTGTCTTGTTACATTTTAATTTTGACCAGTGGGAATTCTCATTTAAATATTTAACTTAAATGTTTCTTTTTATATCGGGAAATAGTCACAGACACATTTCCCATGATATGTGTATGAAGAATTTATTTTAAGAGAATATATGTAGATGATTTATTTATATGAATTATTTAATATATGTATTTTGATCTTTCTACGCTCAGCTCTTATCAATGTAGCAAAATCAGTTCAGTTTTTTTTAATTTTCTGTGTTTCCACCCTTGCTTAAAACTTTATTCTTGGAAGGCCAAGAATAAATTATTCTTGGCATTCCAAGAAAAAAGTTCTTTTTCTTCTCTCGTTTAAAATGAGATGTGAAAAATAAATTTGACTAACAAATATTTTTCTCTGTTGTAGGTAATGGAATTGCAGCATGATATATGTGTAGGCTAGGCTCTGACATCCGACAGATGGCGTTATTACAATACAATATAAACTCAGAGTGAAATATTTATGAAATTTGAAAAAATGCTTGCTTCCATTTTGTTTGTTAACACTCTACACATAAATCATTAAAAACATATACATTGTTCATTCGCCTTTCGTCGAAAACCATTAAATACAAATATAATAAAAAAAAACATTAAAAGTTATTTTTTTTCTGCCATCTACCGAATATACTCCTAAATCTAAAACCATTTTCCTTCACAATGTATTTTTATTGCTTTTGGAATTAATAATATTAATAAGTAATATTTTACTTTAATTAAATAAAATTAAAAAATAATAAAAATACAAGAATACTAAAAAAAAATAAACAAATTAGGTATTTATACAAGCATAACGATACACATGTACATTTATCTCATACAATGTACGAGTCATACGGTTAAAGGCTTTACATTAAATAACCATGAATCACCAAGATTTGAGGCGGCGCTAACGGTAGATTCAGCGGCGCTAATACTAGGGCTTTAGAATTTTGTAAGAGGTAATATTTTCAGCTGTTCGCTCAGTATAATGGTTAGGTGTGTGTACTCTTCTCAGTTTATTTGCGTTGTAAACGCGTGGTTTGTTTTAATTAGTCACGTTCTTCTATATATATGTATTAGTTAGAATTATTATTTTACACATAAATTTAGTTTCAGTTGCGTTAACAACGCTGAAATAGTTTCTGAAATATACTTGTATCTTTTTCTACTGTCTCTATTATAAACGAGCGAAAGATAATAATATACGTTTCAATAGTAATCAAAAATATAATTTGATTAAAAATATATATATTATATTCAAAAACAATGTTATTAATAGAAATATATCATATTATCAACGAAACGAAAACGAAAAAAAATATCAACAATATATAACAAATAAAGAAAAACATAATAAATAAAAAATAAGTATTTGAAATTATTTATTATAATATTATTTGTATAATATGTGAAACTCACAAAATATCACAACTCAAAATAATTTTTGGTAAATATATTTTTTTACCAAAGCATCAGAAAATACTAGGAGTCAGTCACTTTTACATAATTTTCATGAAAATTTTCAGCTAGTAATAGGCTCGCATAAATATTTAAAACGTTGTCAGCAACATTGTTACGGGTACGTCATTGTGGCGTTAAAATATTGACATCTAATATATTATCTTTCTATATTTTAATTATCGTATATCTTCGACCTAATTATGAGAATTAGTAACAAAAAAAAACATTTTTTCTCACTTCTCACTTTTGATGCCATCTAACGGACCCGTTGTAATACTTTTTTTATAAGTAAAGTGAGAATGATTATGAAAATTTATTCGAAAAGAAAATTTTCATCCCCACCATATGAAATAGGATCAAGTACAGTGTGCTTCTCCCGAAACTTCTTTTCACGCACCACCACTGTGGAATCTACCTTTGGCGGTATATCCGAACTGATATGACATTAGCACCTTCAAAAACAAACCTACACATACCTTAAAGACCGGCAACGTTTTCTATGGCGTCGAGAATGACTATGGGCGATTGTTTTCCATCAGTCTACAAGCTTGCTCGTTTGCCCTCCTATAATATATAAAAAATATATTAAACTATAAAATAAAATCAGTATTTGTTTGTTCCTGTAATATATATTCATTTTATATGGACAGTCAAAAGTTTTACTTAGCTAAGATCCGCGACAAACAAAACAATAACAGAAAATTAATAATGTGTGTTTTTCCGTTGGGTCTAGTGGATTATTTGGAACTTTAAACCAAAAACTTACCGAAAATCGGCCATCAACTCTCCACCCACCAACCACTATACACAACGCCAAACACACACTATCACTTTTCCATCTTGTACACGACACGTGTTTCGCCCCAACACGAGGCATCTTCAGGTATAGTAGACTCTACGGAAGACAACCGAAAAGTGACTTTTCGGTTGTCTTCCGTAGAGTCTACTATACCTGAAGATGCCTCGTGTTGGGGCGAAACACGTGTCGTGTACAAGATGGAAAAGTGATAGTGTGTGTTTGGCGTTGTGTATAGTGGTTGGTGGGTGGAGAGTTGATGGCCGATTTTCGGTAAGTTTTTGGTTTAAAGTTCCAAATAATCCACTAGACCCAACGGAAAAACACACATTATTAATTTTCTGTTATTGTTTTGTTTGTCGCGGATCTTAGCTAAGTAAAACTTTTGACTGTCCATATAGTGATGGATTTCCGCAAAGTAACGCCTGACTCCATTAATAATATATTCATTTATAAATTTATTATTCAGTTACGAATTCTGATAATTAAGCCAACTATATACGACGTAAATGGCTATGTGGAGGGGCTGCAGTTTACAGAGTCACGGCAGTAACAAGTTCTACTCTCGCATCGGGAGAATATCCATAGCTCTCTGAGCATCTCTCGCTCAGAGAACTATGATCGGAGTTTCTCTCGTAGATATGATTCGGAATGAACAAATCCGCCAGAAGACTAAAGTCACCGACATAGCCTTTCGTATTAGCAAACTAAAGTGGCAATGGGTTGGTCACGTTTATCGGAGATCCGACAATCGCTGCAGCAAACGAATGCTGGAGTGGAGACCGTGTCCACCATGGTGCGACGATCTACGCAGGGCGGCTGGCAGAAACTGGATGCGTGTAGCCAAAGATCGGGCTAGGTGGTGCTCCATGGGGGAGGCCTATATCCAGCAGTGGACTGCCGTAGGCTGTTGATTGATGATTGGGAGAACATTGGTATGGGCTACAGATAACCGTTCCAAGTCTGGTTACCCCACCATCTGTGTTGAATAAGCGTAGTGGATTTATGTGCGTTTCTCCAGAAAAGGGCAGAACCATGGCCCAGGTGGGACATATCAACGCAAAAAGCGAAGACGCTCTAAATGACACCGATGTCAAAAAAAAAATATAGCATATTCGGGTCAGAAAAAAATACTGCGTGGAATGGTTTGACTCTCACAGCTCTATGACTACTAGAAATTTTTGTACAGCGCCGAAGTCGTCGGCTCTGGTGGTAAGTTTTCAATTTGCTGTTTACCGTGTTTTCGCATTTTTACATCGATATATAGGTGGCGAAAACAATTGCTGTTTATTTCCCCAGACCGCAACTTGCGGGCATTTTGACAGAAACTATGTTCCACAAATAAAAGCCTAAAATAAGTCAAATCAATATCAGCCCGTGGCAGTCCACTGCTGGACATAGGCCTCACCCAAGGCGCGCCACCTAGCCCGATCTTCGGCTACACGCATCCAGTCTCTGCCAGCCGCCTTGCGCAGATCGTCGCTCCATCTAGCAGGAGGGCGTCTCACACTACGTTTGCCGAGTCGCGGTCTCCACTCCAGCACTCGTCTACTCCAACGATTGTCGGTTCTCCGACAAACGTGTCCAGCCCATTGCTACTTCAGTCTGCTAACTTGAAGAGCTATGTCGGTGACTCTGGTTCTCCGGCGAATTTCTTCATTTCGAATTCTGTCTACCAGAGAAACCCCGAGCATAGCTCTCTCCATAGCCCTCTGAGCGACTTTGAGCTTGGCGAGGAGACGGACTGTCAGTGTCCACGTCACGGCACCGTAAGAGAGTACTACTAAAATAAGTATTCGTAAGTAATTACTTGACGGGACTTTTCCGGGCAAGTTACATCTGCTACGTTGTGTTTTTATTTCATTTTTATAATTCTACGTTATTATCAGTTATATTGTTTAATGTTAGTGGATTATCACTCAATATAGTTTGATATTATGGTGTAGTATTGAAATGAAGTGAAATAAATGTGTATATTGTATCTTTTTAACTAGACTGCTAAACTCCATGCATATTGTGGTAGAACAGCGACTATTTAATCAAGACGTATCATCACAAGCTGAATTTATATTTCAGGATATTTGATATTGTTTTACTTGACACTGGCATAATAGTAATAGTTAATTGCCATAAAAAAAGAAAATAAATTCCTTGACGTCACAACAACTTAAAGTTCTGGTGTCGGTCGCAACGAGTTAATGTTAGCTAGTCCCACTACAAAATCCTGACGTAAATCAAGTTGGGCGACAAATAGCAAATGGTTTTTATTTATAAAAAGCTTACGTGTGGGAGTCGTAGGAATCATTTATTTTTTTTACAAGATAAAAAGTGACATCGGCTTAAGATCATGAAAACTAAGTGAGTTAACAACTGTAGAAAATTTAATTATATTAGCAACTCAAATAAATGGTGGAATTTCGCTTTATATTATAATACTTATTTGTAGGACATTATTATTAATAGAATAACCTCTATAAATAAATCAGAACTCAATCTATTTTTATGTAATATAATACAATAATTAAATTATTTTGTAATATAATACTTTTTAATTTATTAAGTAGAAGTAAAAGATATTTGGGCTTATACTTATTTTATATTTTAATTTAATCAGTATTCATTAATAAAAAAAGATTTGTTTCTTACTAGTTAAATACACTTCTTGACATGAACCATATTTTTGGAATCGCACTGAGTTGGAATGATTATTAAGAATTCGGGTAACATCAAAAATGGTAGTTTTTTTTCTAAATATAGAAAGACACAAGCGGTAACAACTACTGCCATCTAGCGGTAACTCATCGAATGATTACGTTGCCAACATTTCAACTTTGAAACTTAAAAGTATCACACTAAATGAATATTATATCCTTCAAATTAATTGCGTTATATTGTATTAAACTGATTTCATGGAATTATTCATCATTTTTTCCATGAAATGAATCCTATCTTTTGATAGCACTTCTTTAAATCAGATGGTTTATTCCACCAAACAAAGTTAATGCACCAAAAATTATTAGCTCCGTTCGTTTACCCACATGCTTTGCATATTTTTGGGCACTGGATACAAAATATCTATCTATATAGCTTAGTGTGAAAGAGCTGGTTGAATGAATTGACACTAAATGAATATACTTTGTATTACTCATATTCTTATTGTAAGGCAGGCAATGGATCTGCAATGCTCATGATGTTACAGATGTCCAAAGGCGGTGATTTTTTACCGTCACATGACCAGTTTGATCCTCTTCTTTCTCTTTCATTAAAAAAAAACCATATCCATAGACTAATATTTCAATAATATTTTTCTTCCTTAGTATCTGGTATTATTCACACCTCTATAACCGTTAACGAGGTCAAAGAAATTTAAAATTATTCCACGAAAAGAGAAACAGATTAAAGGTTATTTTCACTACAGAGGCCGACACAAACTACTCTGTGACAGATCGGCGCGACAAATTGTAACAAATGACTTTTCTTAATTCCTAAACATTTGTCTGCATTATCCTGTTCGCGTGTCGCAACAAGATAGTTATAGTGCTAATGTAGTCCAGTTTACGTATGAATAAAATAATGACGGTGTGTTAAACGACTTGTATTGTATAAAAGATGAAAGTAAAATTCTTTTTCTTTTTTTGAAGTTTCGAAATTTGCCGGATGTTTACGAAAAATTAAGTTTTTACTTCATAAATACATAATTGTATATTTTGTTGAAACACTAAAAACTTATTGAACAAAAATGAATGAGATGACTACTACTACAATTCAATTTTTTTTATTTTTTCAACGTACGAACTAATATTCCATTTGTAAAATGTAAGTCTGTTCACAATCATACTTATACTATCGTTTCGCAAAGAGGTTCTACTGAGTAGTAAAAACGGAGGAAGAAACTCTGCAGGTGCTTTTCTGTTTTTCGGTCAAGATGGTTGTGTTTGTCTTCCATGATAATTCGAAGAATATACTCAACTCTAAAACGAAGGATATAAAGATCTTAATAAATTGTGGTTGGAGTAGTTTTAGTGTTTCAGTCTGTCGCATAAATTTGATTTGTAATCCTTTTAAATTCAATTTCTTCTTTTTTATAAATATTCTTTTTACCTCATAATGCATCTGCACTACGATGACTTCAAATTCTGAGAAGGATTTAGTTTAGTAAAATGGTTTTTTTAAATAAAGAATAAAAAGAGAAAGCAATTAATGCCAGGCATAGATAGACATCTGCAACGCCGTCTTAGTTAATGTCACACAGACGGATGGACTAGGAAAACAGAAGCTTATTTAATCCGTATATTGCTATATAAAGAAACAAATGAAGTTAGAAGAAAGATTAAACTTATGGATATGTGTTTTCATAACTCTTTGGTTTCATACAGTCCTTGTGTAATCGAAATTAATTAAGTGCGATACATTGACGAAATCCGATCTTGTTTACTCATATAGATAAGGAACAAGTGAAAATAAGCTAGGCAATATAGTTCGCACTTATCAATTGATGGATACTCGAGATATGGACGGCGTCATAGCTTTGATTTTGACGTACATCCTGCAATCATCACCTTACGACTCACAACCCACGGAACACTTACCCATATCTATGGTTTTGGGAATATTTCGATCGGCATTCTAATAATAATGTCGACGCAATAATAGTTATCAAGCAAGATGACATTATAGATATAAAAACATTCTATGCACCATAAATATTTATAGATATTTCTATGTAGTTATAATAGTTAATGATGTGAAATGAGCGCAAAATGCTATGAAACAATCGCTGTCGAAATTTGTACGGAATATTAAATGGTATTTATTAACACAAATTATTCAATGGTAATTATGTGTTTTAATAAGAAAATGCATCTTTCGAAGATTTCTTGTTTTCTCATAAAAAAGAAATCAATAAAATCCATGGCAATAAAATATTATAGGCAACCGAGCAAATGTGTCGCCTAGTGGATAGCAATCAACGCCACCCATAGACACCTGCAAACCATAAGCATAGTTGCTCTTTCATCTTTGACTCTACTGAATTAAATGTCACCTCTATATTATCTGTATTTGTTTCGAAAAATAAAAATATATTATTACATTTTTATAGATAAAAGTTATCATTAGTCATTTTTTTTAATTTATTGTTCTATGTATATGTAATGATTGGGGCCCTTCTTAAATAGTTGTATGGCTATATTTATCAAATTAACGCATCAATATATCTCTCATCATCTCAATAATTAATCTGTGATTAAAATTTAAGTGCCATAAATTCATTTTGTCAGTTGTAATCTCAAATTTCCTCTATACGAAAATAGATAGCGCTTATCATAAAAAATGTTTCTAGTCTTCGAGAGAAAGAGAGACATTTAAATGAACAAAATAATATCAACGAATAAACTACACTATATGATCAATCATTTTAGTATACCGGTTTTTTTACACCAGCTTTTGGCGGGAACTTATCTCTTATAGTGTTCTAATGTATTCAAACATCAAAAAATATAATTGTTCTTGCAGAGAATCAGAGAGATATATTTAAGAGCATAAAATTTAGATTAAACATAATTTTTTTATTACAGTTTTTTAAGTTGTTTTTGTTAAAATAATATGAATTATTTTTTTTAAATGTATTTTTTACAGTTCATAGTTTGCTTTCCTGTACTTTTGTATCTAATTTTAACTCTTCCAATATATAGTTATATTTAATTGTCAATTATAAGGAATATTGCTGTTTTGCCAAAAGTTGAGCTTCAAAAGTACCTCCAATCTGTTTGAAAAATCAAAACACATGACTTCAAAGTTTCATGCAGGTTCTTCTCTATAAAAGTATTTTTCGTATAAAGGTGATCGATTATTTGGCGTACATAACAGCCTTAATGGCGTTCGGAATAGAATAAATGATTTTGGACAATAATATTGACTTAAGTTTGTTCATTTATGTCACTTTACTTTCATTTTTCGTTACATGTATCTTAATGTATATAGTTTTGTTTGTCCTTAATAAGCAATTTATGAAGTGTCACAGATATGAGTAAATTACTTTATATTACCCGCAAATCAATGCCTGAATGAATCAACGATACGGGGTTTTGAATTTAAACTGAAAGTCCCTAATTGGGTATTCTCAAATAGAATTTAGGTAAATTATAATTATTTTAGGCAAAGTCCAATGGAATTATTGTATTATTTCTACAATGCCTTTATACAATCTGTGGGCACGATTTTAATTAAAATGTAATTGATGTTTCAATATTAATTACCAAAAATATTTATCTCTAAACGACTCGTGTTTCTGATTTGTAAAATCTTTTCAATTTTTCGCATTTAGTTCAAGATCGCATCCTGTATATGTCCCACTGCTGGGAACGGGCCTGCCCATTTCTGGAGGAATGGACATTAATATTGCATTCTTGTCCAAAGCAAAATATATAATACAAATACGTATAGGACATACATATATTTATTCCGATTAGAAAATCGAACCTGCCACCATTGATTCTGAAAGCGTTAGCTTCTCTATTGAGCCAATTGTTTGTTCTTTTATTTTTTTTATGTTGTCATATTGATAAGGCGGTTACTTATGTAAAAAGAAGGTTGAGATGGAGCGAACTAGATGAAATGCGAAGTTGACGAATGCGAATGTGGATTGGAATGAAAATTTGACTAAAATAAATTTGACGAATGAGTATCTAAAATAAGTTGACACTGATGGATTACAACAATTCTATTGGTTTTCTTTGAAAACCACGTCGATCAGTGATTTTCTGTGTGATAGAACTTCGCTTTAGATATATTTATTTTTGACTTTTGACAAATATATATTATAGTATACTTATTTTAATTTTTAGGATTTTTTTTTAGTAATTGATCTCAAAAATTCTTGACACAAAAGTATTTTTTAGCAAATTGTATCCATACCATTGCCTTTAGGTAGTCCTCGACTCCAAGTCATATCTAACGACCCAAAGGCAATCGGTGTGAGGAGTTGGAGGGAAAAAACTAAACGAAAATCCCACTGGAAAAATTTAGAAAGAACCAGACTAAAGCCCACCCGCAGCTGTAATGCCTTGATGATAATGATGATGATATCTATAGCATAATCTTGATAAGATTGATTTTTGAGTAATAACTGTTCTACTGCACTTTGTTAAACGGGCGCCTGGAACCTGTTTGTTATGGGATATGAGGGCAAACGATCAAGCTTGTCGCCTGATGGAAAACAATCAACGCCGCTCTAAGACATCCGCGACACCACAGAAATCACGGAAGCGTTGCCGGCCTTTTAGGTATGTGTCTTCTTCTAAAAGTGTCCCTCCGACTTGCGAAGGTTGGTCCGTCCTCCTTCACGAGGTGCAGCAGTTAGGTATGTGTATTGATTCGTATTTGAGTCGTATTGAGTCGTATTGATCCGGAACACGGCTGGAGGTAGCTCGTGCTACAGGGTAGTGGTGCATAGAAAAAAATTTCTGAAAAAACGCACCGTACTGGATCGCCGCTCATCCAAGTGGTGGTTAAACTGGGAGAGGAAGTGATACGGAAAAGGAGAACGAAAGATGATCATTGACTCAACGGTTGACTTTCGTAAAGTCTAGTACACCTAAGAATAGTGTAGTAATACATTGATAAATGTATCAAAAACTTCAAAACTTTTTATTTGAATATAATAAAACCTATTATATTGTATTACTTCTTTTTACATTCGTAATTTTAAAATAAAGAAGAAATAAATTGTTTTACGAAAATAATGATATTCGATCGACTGACGTTTCGGATGAAACATATCGCCTTTCCTTGCACAAATAAATAATATTGATAAAGTGTGAATAAATTATGAATAAGATATAAATGTACAGTGACGAGAAAAGTTTTTTAATTTCACTTGGAAGAATTTCATTTTTATCAAAGATAAAACCCTCTAAAGATCCCGTGTGTCACCGTAGCAGTACGGCTGGCATGTTACAATACCTAGTGTCGAGGCGAAAAGCATTGCGTTTATAATGAAAAATGATGTATTTGACGTTGTCAGCGATGGTAATCATGGTGTAGTGCTGGAGGATTTGCTATCGGCCGTTTCTCGATGAGAATTAGACTTATAAGTATTATATATACACTTCTTTGAAAACACACAATATTATTTTTCCGATTTGTATTCTCGAATTTTAATTTCAATGTTTAAAAATGACGGCGACGTGGTTCGCCACCCGTCACGCCCTGATTCCCACGAGGGCGAGAAGCGATTATTAGATAGCCGTTTCGTTGCGATGAATGTGAGAAGAAGGATGGATGAAAAGATGGATGAGTGTGGAGGAAGCGGGGAGGGATTGTGGCGGATGGAGATCTGTGGTATCTGCCTACCCCTACGGGACATAGGCGTGATGATATGTATATATATTTTCGAATCTTAGCCAAGTAAGTTTGACTGTCCATCTTTATAATGGATTTCCGCAAAGTAGCTCCTGACTCCATCGATTATTATTTGATATCATTTCACGAGATATACTAGAAAAACATAAGCTCACCGGTTCACCGTATTCGTATCCTAACTCCAAAGCCACCAGCTGCGCTATTTCCGGCCCTCCGTCAATTTGCACGGTCCACTCGTTGATCAAACCCTGCGTTGTCTCCAAACCATTATGTACTCCGTGATATTTATGATCCACTAGTACTGAGTGTTCATATTTCGTAGTGTACCACGACACGACCGGTGATATTGGATAGAAAATAAATAAAATTATTTGTATGTAATACATTGAAATTTGGGTAAAAAATATATTTTCAGAAAGTGTAAATAGTAATAAATATTTTTTTGCCAAATAAATATAATATATTATTAACACAATAACAAATAATTTCGGAAATATAGTAGACAGAGACTTGAAAATGGTGGGAAAAAAGTTAGAAAAGTATTTTCCCGCCAAACGCGACGTCAGCGGACACGGTTCCACACGAACGAGTGACGCGTTCAAATGAAAGTTTCAGTGAGACGCCATTTTTTTTGTAACTTAAGTTGTTGAATTATGTAGACCATTATATTGGTTATAGAACTTGCTATATTTGGATATTTTGTTCCTTTGACTTACTTCCATTTATATATTAATGAAATTTATGTTGCTTTCCACCATGCGATACGTTTGCTTGTTTAACTTTTGATCCCATAAAAATTCAGTTCATTTTGTGGCGCAATACTTTTTGTTTTCTGAGCCAAGGGTTGTGAATTGGATTTCCACATCTATCCCGCAGGAATAAATTTGTATATGGTTATCAAGCATTTATTCTAAGCAAGACTTAGAATAAATAAATGAGATGTCCTTATATATATTGTTTTATGTAAATAGCACTAACAGGTAACTCTAGTGTGGGTCTTTGAGTGTGAAGCGTTTTATCACTATCGTCAATATATCGACAGCAGACCACGCTACAGACGAATACTTCGTCAAGAATGGCATAATATTTGTCTGTAGTGTGTATTTGACTGTGTATGAATGGGCCGGCTCGCCCGGGGAAGTACCACACTCCCGCAGAAAACCGACGTCTGAATGGAAGCTTACCTACCGCACTTCGTACGGTGAATAATATAAAATATTTTTAACTCCTTTGTAATAGTATTGTACAATATTTTTAAAAATTTGAATAATAATATTTGTATGTATGTAAGCTACTTCCATATTTTGGGTAGCTCCCAGAGTCGCACTATTCGTGCTTCAGAAAGTCTTCTTCTCGACATTTCTTCTCACCGTACTGGTTATATTTCAAATTCTTTCGCAGTATCAGT
Organism: Baronia brevicornis; assembly: GCA_031353405.1. Taxonomy (NCBI): domain Eukaryota; kingdom Metazoa; phylum Arthropoda; class Insecta; order Lepidoptera; family Papilionidae; genus Baronia; species Baronia brevicornis. The sequence goes on along the minus strand of JASFAT010000440.1, from coordinate 263,329 downwards.
TGTTAAACTTTAGAAAGTCCCCTTGAAATAAAGAAATCTAGTAAACATTGTTTTAAAAATATAATTAAAGATTTTTACCTGAAATCTCTGCCATATTCGTCATAATTGTACTCATATATACAGGATGTCCCAGAACTCAACGTCAAGCCGAAACGGGGTGACAGAATTTTACAATCAATCCTGTCACCCTGTTTCGGCTTGACGTTGAGTTCTGGGACAACCTGTATATACATGTTTATGTATGTACTATATATGTATGTACTATTTATAGATCGTAGCAGATGGTGATAGTATTTATGTATGTACTATATATAGATCGTAGCAGATGGAGATCTGTGGTTTCTGCCTACCCGTACGGGAAACAAGCCTGAGGTATTGTATAGTCTTTGTGTCTACTTTTACCTTTGCCATCAACCCAAAGGTTGACAGGCGGAGAATGCCTTCCGGTATTAAGTACGCATTCGTACCAAAAATGTACATTAAGACTAAAATAAATTAATGAAATTATATTAATATACGATTATTTTTAAATAAAATTTATGTTTTGTTTTTGGATCAGAGCTCCGCTTTCCGTTGTGAGTTTCTGGCTACGGCCGTGATATAAATCACTCAATGCTTGGTTTTATTGTTGATCAAACTACGCTCACTACCGCATAGCTGAGCTTAATGGAAACGTATCGAGTACCCTGGTATAAACATTGCATAATGGCGAGTGTGTCAGTGGGCCGCCCGTGCGGCCGTGAGCGCCTGCGCATCAAATGTAAACAAATCTTAACACTCCGCATTATCTAGTGTGGCCCCACCTTGGATAACTATGAGACACGACGTTTGGATCTATCTTATTTAAAGTTATTATAAAAGATAAAATTTAAATATTGGAATAAAAATTCAAACATTTGATCAAATGTTTGTTCAAATGTTTAATCAACCTGCAAGGCTGCAACCTGCAAGGAGTAATAAAATATATACGCAAAAGGCAATACAGATCATTGCCGGCCTTTAGCCTACGTGGTATAATGGGGAGGAGAAGTGAGATGAGAAAAGGAGAAACGTATGTACGTGACATAGATGTCCATTTTAGTTAGCGTTGTGAACTCTAGTTCTGCCAAATTTTTTATAAAGAAGGCGGACAAATCACAGAAAGAAATTAGATTTTGTATATTTTAGTATATTTTTTTACATAAAAATTCTAAAACGAAAACCAGAATGCTAAATTATATTGTATATTAATAAAGATGCGATACATCAAACAAATAAATAGTTATCACAAATGTGCAAGGGTCAACAAAAATGTAGAGACATGCATGAATGAATTCGGTCACTAGATAGTATATCGGAAGTCATTGATTCTAAAACTGTATTGTCATGACAATCATATTTAAATAATTAGATTTAATAATTGATTAGCAACATTGTAAAGCTGTTGACCCCATAGATAACCTACCTATGCTTCGTACGGTGAGCACCTGAGTTCTAACACCCTCCCCCTCCCTCTCTATCTCCCCCTTCCATTTCCACTCCCATAATGACACTTTCCTTAAGGTGGGCAACGCTGCGGAAGTCTGGGCGGCGTTGATTGCTTTCCACAGGTGACACGCCTGCTCGTTTGCCTTCCTATCCCATAAAACAGAATGAAAACCTTATCTTTGTTTTGAAATAATTATACCATCGTCAGTGCAATGAAAAAGCAAGCAAGCAGGTTATCCTCTTATGATAAATATCGCTCACGAATATATACAATACTAGAAGACTGCAGGTGCTTTGCCGACATTAAAGAACATAGAACGAGAGGAGAAAGTGAAATACTATATATATATATATATATATATATATATATATATATATATATATATATATATATATATATATATATATATATATATATATATATATATATATATATATATATATATATATATATATATATATATAATATATATATATATATATTTTTTTTTTTAAACTTTTAGTGGATGTTATGAGTTCATGTTTTTTCATATATTAATTAATTAGTTTTACTTTTATATGGAAGAAACTTCTCATTCATTCTTCCAGCCGTTACGGTGGCTCATTCACTGTACACGCAGTGCACTTGTGGATCTCTCTCCCACATACTATACGTGATAGCCTCTCACTGGATGTATTTAAGAGAAAAATTGAAGAACATTTCCTTCCAGTATAAAATATTTATATATGTATATATTTATGTGTATATTATACATATGTATCCTCTTATTTATATAGTATTACATTATATATTATTATTATTTATATGTTTATATATGTATGTTTATATATGTATGTTTTTATATAGTATGTAATTTTATGTATATTATTATTATATTTTGTTATTGTACACTTATTCTACCCTCACAGCTTATCTTATCTCTCATTCACGTTTGCAGGAAGAAAACTCAATTTTCAGTTTAGCTCGCCCTTGTACATATTCTTTCCTTTTAATTCTTGTATGTCGTGTTTTGTGTACAATAAAGTATTAAATAAACTTTTTTCTCTTATATAAGATATTTAGCAGGATATAAAAGTAGGAATTGACTTTAATTTTTTTTTATATTACTTGTTTAACATCAGAGGTTTATTTATGTTTAATTGATTTATTTACGAACGATCAATGTTACCAACCCCACAGCCGGATATAGGATTCCCTCACGAATAAGAGATGTTGTCGTCCTTACATTTGGCAGGCGAATTGGGATTGCAGATTGATTTTTATTTTTCAGAAAAATGCTGTAACCCATTTACAGGTATTTTTTTAGAGTTGCCTCGTATGATATTCAAGTAAGAAAATGAAAAGAAGTCGATAAAATCACCCAGGAGCTAAAAGATCGACTATAAAAGAGTTTTAAACCATTTGCGCAAAGCTGGATTCGAAAAGAAGCTCGATGTTTGTGTGCCACACCGATTAACACCAAGAAACATGATGAATCGTACTTACATCTGCGAAGCTTTGGCCAAACGGAATGAACTCGACCCATTTCTTAAACGGTTGGTGATTGGGGATGAAAAATTATTTCTTTTATGGGATAGGAGGGCAAACAAGCAAGCGTGTCGCCAGATGGAAAGCAATTAACGCCGCCCATAGACAAGCGCGACACCGTAAGAGTCGCGGAAGCGTTGCCGGCCTTTTAGGTATGTATATGCTTGTTTTTCGAAGGTTCCAATGTCGTATCGGTTCGGAAAGACCGCCGAGGGTAGCTGGTTCCACAAACGTGGTGGTTCATAGAAAGAAATTACGAGAGAAACGCACCGTAGTGGATCGCCACTCATCCAGATGGTGGGGATGGAATTTTCCTTTACGGCGAGTTGTACGGTTGTGGAATTCGGCGGCGGGAATTATTTCAAACAATTCCTCGGAGCACTTCCCATGGATAGAAGCGGTAAAAAATGCTGAGAGATGAAACATCTCTCCGAAGCGCTAGAGAATAAAATGGATCGCAAACGACAATATTGTGTAAAAACGATCGTTGGCAAAGCGTAGTGAAGCAGCTCAAAAGTTGGCCAAACCAGGACTAACGGCCGGCAAGGTTCTGCTATGTATTTGATCAGACTTCAAAGGAATCATTTATTATAAGTTAGTTTTTATTTATTTATTTAATACTTTATTGTACACAAAACAGGAAATACAAGAATTAAAAGGAAAGATGTACAAGGGCGAGCTTAACTCAAAATCGAGTTTTCTTCCAGCAAACCCAGGAGTGAAAGAGAGATAAGAAAAGCTGTGAGGATAGAAATAAGTGTACAACAACAAAATATAATAATAATATACATAACAAATTAACAATACATACTATATAAAACCATACATATATAAACATAAAAATACTAATAATATATAATATAATACTATATAAATAAGAGGATACATATATATAATATACACATAAATATATACATATATAACTATTTTATACTGAAAGGAAATGTTCTTTAATTCTTCTCCAGTAAATACATCCAGTGAGAGGCTATCACGTATAGTATGTGGAAGAGAGTTCCACAAGCGCACTGCGTGTACAGTGAATGAGCCACCGTAACGGCTGGAAGAATGCGGAGGAATACGAAGGAGAAGGTATGTATGGTCAAACACTAAATTCAAATCTCTACTGTCAACAACTGAACCGTTTGAAGCTAGCGATTGCTCAGAAACGGCCAGTGTTGGCCAACAAACAGGTGTTCTGTTTCATCAGGACAACGCAATCCCACACACGTCTGTAGTGACTCGCCAGAAACTCCGGGAGCTTGAATGGGAGAAAGAGAAAAAAAAAATCCGTATTGTAAAGGTAACGCACAGATGGTTTGTAATGCTTATTTCATGTAGTTTGTTTTATATATCGAGTGATAAAACTCTAATCTATCTTATGGGTATATATTGTACAAACAGTGTGGTCACCATGCCTAGTGTACACATAATCGTCCCTGGTTACTATAACGCTTATTCCATCAGAGGCACGCACTGGAGTCTATTTCGAGATCAGCTCTAGGCGCGAACAGCGAAGCTCAAACTTATACAAATGGTTGACCTAAGTGAACGCTAGAGTCTCTAATTGGATATAAAATAGGTAATAAGTTTTATTTTAATGTTCTGTTTTAAAATATGTAGTTTTTGAGACGTTGAAATGGTTATTGGTAGAGCCACGTTGCAGACGAATACTTTGTCAAGAATGGCATAATATTTGCCTGTGGCATGAACGGGTGGGCTTACCCGGGGAAGGAACGGGGAACGGAATATAAATACATCCCTATTCTGTAGGAGCTGCCTCATAGTTTTTCTAACTGGCTGGGACCTTTCTGTGCTACGTTTGACTAGATGAGTGCTGTAATTCAGCATTCGACTATCCAAACAATTGTCCGTTCTCCGATAAACAACCAGCCGGTTGTTACGTCAGTTTGTAAACTCAAAACTTGGTTCTCCGACGAAATCCTCCACAGAATCAAGTTCTTTGACATACGAGATAGTCAATCCAAGTTTTGCCAGCTGCTTTGCTCAGATTCCTAATACACTGTTGTACTGACGACTATTGTAGGCAGTTGATGGTATGCTTCAGGATTTATAATTTCCACCATAATATGAAGACAAAAGACTAACAAACTTTTCGCTACAAATACTAAAGAATTGAAATATTAACTAAATGACGTAGAGCATTTACCATGTGTTCTGTTACCTGGGAGTTGAGAAGTAATATTATATATACTTTTGGGGTCTAAAAAAACTAAATTTTTGTCATAATAAGTGAATTAAATGTATTTTATTTCAATGAAATCGTTAAAAGATTAACTAGACATAAATTAATGTGTGTACTATAAGCGGCCTCCGGGATCTTACGGGGTTTCTTCAAATAATAAAACTATTTTCCAATTATGATATTTTATTCTTCTATATAAGCACATACATCATAACTTTAACATAATATGTAAATCATGTGTGCATAGAAGGGGAGATGTTCTGTCTTGTATTATTACAATAATAATTGTATATTTTTAATATAGTTCTGTATCTTCTATATTAATTGATTTTTTCTTTGTATCAAATTTTAAAATTATAAAAGTAAGATAATAAATAGAGTTTTATATATTCAAATAAAAAAATTCTATAAATTAGTGATACACTAGTCAACGTATGACTACAGTATACATATATGTTTGTATTTTCGTTTTTATTTGAACTTTTAGACAACAGTTTGAGAAGCTCTGGACAAACGCATATCCGCGCGGGCGCACACTCGCAGTCACAATGCGCGCGCCGTGCGACCCCGCGGTCTGCGTTGCGCTACTTCTCCTCGGTCCTGCTATCTTAGTACTCTGCCACCAGGACAGAGGGTACGACGGTGAGAATGGTTACCACGCGGACGACGGTTACAGTCACGAAGATGCCGTTGATGTGTGAGTGATGGTGGATTTCAGTGATCTTAATTCAACTTGATAAAAAAAATTGTATGAGGTCTGAATGATAATTATTTGAAACAAGTGAATTTTTACTACGGAATTATTTTCAAAAAATAGTTATAATCACTCTAAAAATATTTTGTCAGTGCCAGATGTTAGAAAGTTTCTCTGACATCTCGGATTGCGGAAGCTGCGATCGTTAATAGCAAATTCAGTTCATCTAATGTATATTTTTAGTCAGGCTCAAGGAGTTTCACGTTTTTGCAAAATGATTTTATAAATTGCAAACGAAGAGAATTCAAAAAATTAAAATTTAAAATAATTAAATGTTTATATAATACTTAAAGTACACTCCACGGATTATAATCACAAATATTTTTTATTTTATTTGAAAGTAAAGCAATTATAAAAAAGAATTGAATTTTAAGGTTCCACAAGGAATTTTAGATGTTTCAAGTTTTTTTGTACACAAAAATATATATTTTTTTAGTAATAGGTAAGTTTTTTTAACCATTTTAACTTTTAAAGTCCAAAATATTTTTTTATGGGATAGGAAGGCAAAGGAGCAGACGTGTCACCTGATAGAAAGCAACCAACGCCGTCCATATACATCCGCAGTGACATAGGCAGTGAACGAAACGGGGACATGCACTACCCGCGCAACGAGTTTTTGCAGGGTGTAGGACCAAAACCCTGCACGAGCAGCAACTCAGAAGCCGACCGCCCCCCGGTCTTTGGTGCCGTTGTTCTCAGCGGCTTTTGGGGCATCCTATCGACTTCGCGTTATCTAGATATGGTTGAACCTATTCCTACTTTGGATCCGTCGCAGGCGCCCCCTCGCGGGGTCCAAGCAGTGTCAGTAGGAGCGGAATAGGCAGTACAGAAGAGTTGCCGGCCTTTAAGGAAAGTGTCATTATGGAAGGGGGTTGGGCCCCGAAACTCAACCTCTTACCGGACGAAGTGCAGTAACTATGCTACCCCATAAATTCCTATCCCATAAAAAAAAGTTAATAACATATTATTCTAAAAAAACCTAAAAAATTGAGCGGAAGCTATTATAGTTTTCATAGGAGATGATGATAATTATCAGGTGCTTCACTTGTTCGTTAGCTTGTCTCATCCATTAAAAACCATACAATGAAAACTTGACCAAAAACTTCCGATAACAAAATAATTATTATACTACATCATAACGTAAATATTTAAGTTAGTAAACAAAGCTGTTTTAATGTAGATTGATTGCAAATTCATCATAATACAAATTTTGTTAATAGATAAGACTCTTTCTTAAATATTATAGATACATTACATTACTCATCCGGTTGATATCAAATGTTTTTCTTTAAGATTTTTAACAACATATTTTAAGCATTCTTCGGAATACACACTGAAAATGCTCTTTACATTCACTATCATTTCCCGCGAAAATTCGGCTATAATGATAGCCGAATTTTGTAATGACTTTTCTTTGGAGACAATTAGTTATAACTATTATGCCAGTGTCAAGTAAAATACGATAAAATCAAATCTTGAATCTCTTCAATGAAATATAACTCGTCAACTTATCACGTTACGTTTTGATAAAATGGTGGCTGGCTATTCTACGGACTGTCAGTTGGCGGAAAAAGTCCTACTATCATTACTTGTTCTAGGTAATTCCAGAATCGCCCACTACATTAGTTATAAGTATATTAAAGTGCCTTAAGTATGCAATTAAAGAAGGAAATGCTTCGTCCAAATCCTTGTTTATCCGATGGAACAATTTTGTTAATGTTACTATTGTAGGCGGATTCCTCTAAATACTTTTTAATAGCCCATTTTTTTGTCATTTATACACTTTTTTATGTCATTATGAGCTTCTTCGAGATTTCTTTCCTAACAATTTATGTATCGGCGGACCTGCATTGGACTTTTTTCTGTGGAGGTACTGCAAAAGTAAAGTCTATGAAACAAAACCTTCAGAACTTCAGCGCGTGGCATAGAATACTGTGGCTAGATTCCAAGAGTGCGCCTGACGTTGTGGTCAAAATTGTATCACAAAACCCGCACAATTTGTACCCCTATAGGCTCGCTCGTTTGCCTGATTGTAAGACAATGCCAGTCCATGAAGTGTTTGTTATCCTCAAAGCGAACTTGAATACAATAAAATATACATTAAGTCTGCCTCGCTCTTTTAATGTAGTACTGCATTAAAAAGTTAAGGCGTGTGAGTTCAACGCACCGCAATGAATGAAGCGAGACTTATATTGTGCAGGGTTGCATGTAAGTTTGTGCGTCCGTAACTTCATGCTATAAATAGTGGGAAGGGTTCACTTAACGTGCTTCTTGGAAAGTAACGGAATAATTGTTTAATACCAGCTGTCTGTTGCTACTTGCCTGGTATAATGTTTTAAGAACATTGTAATTGAGGAAAATCCCTGTAGATTTTTTAAAGAGAGAGATAGATCTCTAAAAAAAATCTTTAAAAAATCTACAAGTATCATCAAATCAATCATCTCTCTAAATCAGTTATTCTCAATCTTTTTTTTGCCTCAGCACACTAACGATTCAAAATTTGGTGATACACAAAGAACCTGACATGTGTGAGCCGACTTGAGGCATAAAAATCTGTTTATAATTCTAAGAAAGAATTATTAAAGTAATATTTTTTTGTGGATTTAATTCGTGATAATTCCTATAAACTAATTTGTACATTTTCTTTTTAAATTATATTATTTAATAATGTTAACTTGTCCATATACATATACATGTGTCCCAGAACTCAACGGCGAAACGGGGTGACAGGATTGATTGTAACCATCATGAGAAAAATTAGAAAAAAAATCTATCTGAAGATCGTAAAATTCAGAACCTACCAAGAGCTCGTGCGAATTTAAAACATTTTAACTGAGTAAAATGGGTTAGCAAAAATCGAGTTACTTGAGGTTTTTATTTTTTTACTCATTTTTTTAATATGAAACTAACAAGTATTGTACCATTTTATAATCCTGATTAAATGCGCCAACTTTTAATGGCACTTGCCAAGGCACTCTAGTACTTTTTTTTTAAAGGAGGGCCTTTCAAAGTCGACAAATTTTGAAAATTTGAAATTCATAGTTTAACAAATAGTCTTAATTATAGGAAACTTTGGGCAATTGTGTCATTATTTTTTACTGTGATTCTAGAAATGTTATTTAGGGTTACGGTTCCAAAGTATAATGAACAAAAATAATAAAAATTAACCACCATAACCGAAAAATGGTTACAGTTTGACCAAATTTCTAGGTTTTTCTTAAATGCCCATAATTTTCAAACTGCATGGGATAGATTTTTTTTCTAATTTTTATCATGATGGTTACAATCAATCCTGTCACCCCGTTTCGGCTTGACGTTGAGTTCTAGGACATCCTGTATATGTACTTTTATTTAATTTAAACTCAACTCGTAATAAAATAAAACTAAAGTATAATTTCGTGCGGCGTCTAAAAACCATTTTTCTGTTTGTGTATCTGTGCAGCATCATTACCTTATTTATTATTACAAAATTTACTGACAAACGACCTTCGCAATCGGCCTGAAACACGTCCACTTTAAACACATAGATAAATTAAAGTATTTCTCAAATACTGTTATGGCATTTAATTTGCACCGAAAAACCTGTAAAAGATTTAATAGCGTAGGGCGCAGTAGGCGTAATTTAATGCGTTTAGAATAATACAAAGATCGAGATGGTTGACGATCTTTTGGAGAGCAAGTTTATATTGATGCATTAAAGAATTATTAATTTGAATATAAAAGATTAAAAAAGAAAAATTTCGACTTTAATTTTACGCCTGAAGCTCAATTTTTCACGTTCTTCGTTTCCAATTGAAATTCAACATCTAAGCTAGGGGTAAAGAGACTTTTACAACGAAGTTTCTATTAAGTTGAATTCCTTTTATTACGATATTCGCGGTAACCTCGATGACTTCACTGATCAATGATATCTCTGTGCAGAGCGTGCGGTTGATAAGACCCAGCTATTTTTATGCTCTGTACTGGGCGAGGTCATTGTTCAAATATTTACATGCCCGTAGTATGACGGTTGTTTACAGGTTCAAAGAGATTAAAGGATTTGGGTTTTCAACATCATTCGAAAAGAACGTTCTTCAAATGATCCCATCGTGGTGTTAGGATTTTTAAATTGTTTGGATGTTTAAATTTATTTGTATATAGGCAGTACACGTACATACATACATATCGTCACGCCTGTCCCCCGTAGGGGTAGGAAGAGACCTCAGATCTCCATCTGCTACGATCTCGGTATACTTCCCTTGCTTCCTCCACACTCATTATTCTCTTCATACAAGTCCGCCGGTTAAGGGTACTTTTGACCTGGTCTTTTTTAAAAACTTCCGCGATTTGGCGATATATAGGCAGTAGTATAATAATATTGATTGTAAGATAGTGATCCGAAAATGCACGAAAGTGATAGATAGATGTGGGTTACCGCATCGCTAAACTGAAGTTGGCCTGGCTCAGACAAGTCTGCAGAGGAGGTGGAAAATGGAGTAAGTACGTTCTTGAAAGGAGGCCAAGAATCGGGGAAGAAGCGTAGACAAACCACCAGCCATATGGTCTGATGATATAAAATTCATACTGGAACATTCTGGTTAAGAAAGACCAGGGTTAGAACGTTGTGGAAACACATTGGAGAGGTATATATCTTGCAGTGTGCAAACACATGCTGAAAGAAGAAGAGAATATAGGCTGTCCATTTCTGAACATAGGCCTCCCATAAGATATGTCAATTAGCCGTGATCTTCGGCTTCACACCCAATTTTTGCCAGCCGCCTGCGCAGATCGTCGCTCTATCTAGTCGGAGGGCGTTTATACGTTTAGAAGTTGTAGAGCCACGCTGCAGACGAATACTTTGTCAAAAATGGCATATTTGTCCGTAGCATAAATAGGCCGGCTCGCCCGGGGAAGTACCACTCTCCCGCAGAAAACCGGCGTCTGAGTGGTAGCTTACCTACCGCGCTTCGTACGATGAGCAGTTGAACTCCGGTGGCCCAACCCCCCCTCCCCCCTCTTGAAGGGATTGCTTCAATTGAAATATTTTATTATAGAATAGATCACATTTATTCATATTATAGTCAATAGACATATTATATAGGCGACAAATGATATTTGTGAGACATCATTTGTCGCTTTGTCGCCATACTTTATTTATGAGACAAGAAAGCAAACGAGCAGGCGTGTCACCTGATGGAAAGCAATCAACGCCGCTCGTAGACATCTGCAGTACCATAGGCATTGCAGAAGCGTTGCCGGTCTTCTAGAAATATGATGGCGTGTATTTTTTGCCGGTTCTAATCTTATTCCGGTTCGTAAACATCGCTGGTGGTAGCTCTTTTCACAGGTTAGTGGTGCATGGAAAGAATCTTCGGGTAAAACGTACCGTACTGAATCTCCATTCATGCAGATGGTTGGGATGAAAGTTGGATATGGATAACATAGGATTGTAAGTCAAATATTGTATTGTTTTTAATTTTAGAGCCGATAAGGACGTAGTGTGCCCAACGGACAGATTGCTTCGGTCGCGGGAGACGTGTCGAGTGGACGGCGTGGAAGCCCAGTGCATCAAACTGCTCTGTTGTGACTCGCACAGATACATCGCTGGTCGGTAAGTAAACAAGTTCCTCCTCCTCGGCCTTATAATGAATTAATAGTAGGATATAAATGAACCTTATGAAAGCGAGAGATTGAAGTCATCCAACTAAATTGAATATAGCGTCATCTATATGTGTCTGCATGTACTTCTAACTAACTATTACTTCAATTAGTGCTAAATAAAAACTATCAAAATTTACAAGGAGCTATAGCTAAAGTACTTAAATATAATTATATTGATTCGTATTATAGCCGGGCAAAATAGACATTGACCCTTGCATAAATTCACAACAAGCTGAAAATTTACAGGCACGTAAGGTATACATACCACTCTAATGAAATCCTGAAAAGTACCCATTGATTCCGAATCTAACTTTTGAATGGCTTTTTCTCAGAAATGGTAAACCTTAGAGAAAAATTTTAGTCTGAATTATTTTTATCGTAAAACTAACCGGTTGGCCCAATAATTTAAAAAACCCATTTTCCCGACCTTTGAACTTGTATAAAAATTTTTACATACACGGAATCAATGGGGACTTTTGAGGATTTCATTAATGTAGTATCCCTTATATGCGTATAAATTTTCAACTTGTTGTGAATTAATGTTTTTTTGGGTTAATTTGACCGAGCGACTATTAAATATTTAATTGACAAAACTATATTGACATCAAGTGTCATTCACTACAAGTATAAAAAATCTATTTGAACTTGAGTGGATGAATAAAAAGTATTTTATTAACGATTGAAAATTTGAACATGACATATAAATATTTATATATATTTAGAGTGTAAAGTAATAGTAGGAATTATCAACACCATAACATGACACCGCTACGCATCGTGTGTACAGCATCAATAATCTTACTGTTTTGGTATACCTCCAGATGTGTACCGAACTCAGTAGACCCTTGTAGCCTGATGCTGTGCGAGCAGGCGTGCAACGTGCAGGCAGACCGCGTGTGGTGCACCTGCCATCCAGGGTTTCGTTTCCACGAAGACAATTACCGTTTGAAGAAGCAGCCCTACTGTGTCGGTGAGTTTTTTTTGTGGGATGAAAAGGCAAACGAGCAGCCGTGTCACCCGATGGAATGCGATCAACGCCACCCATAGACATCCGCAGCGTTATAGGCAGCAGGCCGTACGAAGCGCGGAAAATACAAATAAATATAACATAAATCTTGAGCGGTATTTCCGACCCGATTCAAAAAACAAACCTACTCAAATCTCAAAGACTAGCAACGCGTTTGCAATGTCTAAGATGTTGCAATTGACGACCAATTGGTCTAACAAGGTTGACAAAGCTGTCGCCTATGAAATCAATGGTCGCGGGTTCGGCCCCCGCATCGGAATAAATACTATCGTAATAAGACTAGATACGTGTAAATAATTAATAAATTTGTTTTTAAATGAAATGATCCTTGATCAGATGTAATGTGTGTCAGATGTGGACGAGTGTGCAACCAACAATGGCGGGTGCGAGCAACGCTGCGTGAACGACCCCGGCGGCTTCCACTGCGAGTGCTCTCACCCCCTGACCCTCGCCAGCGACGGCAGGAAGTGCATGCGGAAGATGGCGATCGCCATACCTGTGGGTACTTACAACAGTTCCATTCGAATGTTTATTCGTGAAGGCGGGTGGCGATTGAATAGAGAAAGAAATGAGTGTACTTCTCAGTTAACGTCTAGTTGCTTAAAAGACTTAATTCAAAGTACGAGCGGATATAAATCGTTGTTTTAAAAACACTCGATTTAAAGTACCCATGCTGTCCGATGTTTTGTTTTTTTATATCACTTTATTAAGCTATTTTTCAAAGCATATACAATGCCCATCGTAGGATAAAGGCTCCATCAACGCCATCTATTCCTCCACGCTATCCATTCTTCATATAAGTACTTTGAGTGCTGATTTAGTAGTACAAAGCAGAGGACATAGATGGCGCTGTTACAAATAGTATCAATATTATTTTTTTCACTGTTTATTTAATGATATCCCGACCCTAGAAGGTCGGCTGCAATGGTGGGAAACCGACGTCATGTTGGCATTGTACGCCGATCACAGCGCTTTCTTCGCGTCGTCTTGTTCGGTCCATATGGCAGCACAGAAGCTGCAGAGGCTGCTGGATCTGCTACTCGAGTGGCTGGACACATGGCGAATGTCTGTCAACGTTGGGAAGACATGCGCCATTGTGACCGGCCACGGTAAACTACCAAGACCACTTAAGCTTCGGGGGCAGAATGTACGTTGGGAGACCACAGTAACGTACCTCGGAGTCCGCATCGACCGCACGCTGCGGCTCACCACACAGGTAACACACGTGGTGAATAGCGCGAAAGCCGCGCGTACGGTCCTTCGACCTATATTAACATCAACCCGCATACCCGTGCGTACGAAGCTGTTGGTCTATAAGGCCTACGTTCGCTGCGCCGGCCTGGTGGTCTTTGATATCAGCAACCCAGCGCAAACGCGTTCAGATCCAGCAGAATCTGTCTCTGCGCGCCATCGTGGGGGCGGCTCGCTATGTGCGTAACGACGTTATAGCGAGGGACCTCAGGGTGGAGAGCATCCATGAGTTTGTGGTCCGGTTGGCTCGGAAGATGTTCGACCGAGCCGACAATGGACCACACCCACACCTTAATAATTTTGCTCCCCTTCACGCTCGCCCACCTGAGGGACGTCCACTCCCACGCGAAATCCTCCTGTCGCCTCCTGGCTCCCGCGAGGGAAGAGGGCCAGCGACGGACCCAACGTAGGAATAGGTTCAGCCATATCTCGACGACGCGAAGTCGTTAAAGGACGCCCAAAAGCCGCTAGGAATAGCGGCACCTAAGACCGGGGGGCGGTTGCCCCATTGAGTTGCTGCACGAGCAGTGGGGTTCATCCCCGAGGCTCGATCCCACACCTCTGCGCGGGGTGTGGACGTCCCCGATTGATTGATTGACTTTGTTTATTAATAAAAATTAGAAATATTAGAAACGTGTAATGCCTATTAAACCTTACTGGTTGTTGCTGGGCCCAAATCCTTCTTACTTTAACTTAATAATAATATCAAAATATAAGTATTTACTTACAGAAAAATAAACATAATAAATTTAAATTTTAAATAGTTGTATAAATACAAGTTTTAAATATTTTGAAACAAATACTTTTTTTAATATGTACCACTCTTTTCAAACTATTTATGATATAGAAAACCATTAATTTTAATGTCTTTCTACTATAAAAGTTTTAAATGTGGGAATTTCAAGGGTTTTGTTGTTCATATATCTTGTCACAGTTTTATGACATATTGATGTTTGTATTGATTTTTATTGTGTATTTGTTCTAATAAGTTAATCTTATACTCCCCACACCATTTCTCCCGTTCATTTGATACTGAAAAACATTCAATCGTTTTGTATGAACAAACTATGATGAGCAATGTGGGAAAATATTAAAAGATGAATAAACAGAGAATAGCAAATGACTGTCAGTTGATAAAAGATGGTGGTTTGAAAAAAAAAAACGGGTGAATGAACTTTTTTATTTGAAATTGAGAAATCCCAGTTTTTGCAATAGGTGGGTAGTACTACCTACCTGAACTGTAAAAACTATTCTGTGATTCCGTATACGTCCTCCAAGCAGAAACAAACGTCATCAGTGGAGTATTACGGCAGTAATAACCCGTTACTTGTTTCGTTTCCACTGTACCCAGGAACCTCTCCCACTTGTGCGAGCATCGTCTCGATGCTATGCTCCATGCGACACTGTGTCGTGGCTGTCGCGCAAGATGAAGCAGCTAAACGACCAGCTGCATGCCACGCAGGCCGCTCTCAAGAAGCTGATGGAAAACAGCGTGCTGAAAGGCGAAGGTGTGTACTATCGTCATCCCGTACTAATACGGAGACCAAAACACTTTTCCAATAATATGTTATTTTTTTATTCTTTTTAATTGCATATTAATAATACACATTATTCATTTGCGCACGGAAGGGCGAAATGTTCTATATCATTCTGTATCTTATATAAATAATTAATAATATTCTTTAATTTATTTAGTTTTCGTATCTTCTATGGTCTATCAATCAAATCATAATAAACAATTTTATTCTTTATGTTTAATATTCTAAAATTACGAATGCTAAAAATTTTGCTTGCTACATTGCAAATGTAGTTATAATTTTAACTGTATATAAAACTATATACATATATAGTTCTTAATAATAAATTACTAGCACATTAGTAAACGCATGTCATACGTAGGGGACTATGAGCAAATTATCTCTGGTTTCATCCCTACGATCGAATGAAGAGCAATCCAGTACAATACGTTTTACCCAAAACTTCTTTCCACGTACCATCACTATAAAACCAGTTAACTTCACCGTATTTAAAAACTGCACCATATTGAAACTATCCAAAAGCGTTACCGGCCCGTGAGTAATGTGCAGGCTTATGCACATTACTCACGGGCCGGTAACGCTTCTGCCATTTCTATGGTATTTCAAATATCTATGGACGATCTTGATTACCTTAAATGAGACGACAAGCTTATACCTCTGCCTTCCTATCGAAAGAAAAAACCTATATCTGGTGGACTTTTTATAACTTATTAACTTACTTTGCTATGTACAGTAAACACAATATTATTTTTTTGATTAGTGTTCGCGGATCTTAGCAAAGTAAGTTATATTGTCCAACTTTGTAATGGATTAGATTAACGCCTAGCTCCAGTAATTATTTCAAACGGATTCTTTAAAATCACTATAACTCTTAAGTTCATCAATAGGATTACTTATGTAATAATTAAATACTATAAAACTGAACAGATAAAATGAAATAAAAAATAATAAGAAATATAAAAAAGAAGGATATAAAAATAATGAAATAAATAATTATTAAATAATAATTTATTGAATAATGAAATTAATATTTACAGAGGGCGACAGGTTTGCAGAAGGCACGTATATACACCGAGTGCTCGATGCCACAACGCCATTGGAGGGCGGTTACTGTCGGTGTGAGAGAGGACCACGAGTTAGTTTCACTATACTACAATAATATTTATTTATGGACCACCAACAGGAGTTACATTCATTATACATGATGTCCCAGAACTCAAAGTCAAGCTGAAACGGGGTGACAGGATTGATTGTAACCATCCCCCGCCCGCGGAATCAATGGTCGCGGGTTCGATTCCCGCATCGTAATAAATATTTATATGGATTTATAAATGTTTATTCCGCGTCTGGTAACCCCCCAATCCGGATTTCCTTTCCTGCCCCTTCCATTCTTCTCTATCCTTTCCCTTCCTCTCCGCCAATCCAATTGGTCTGCCGTGCCAATGGATGCATGGCTAGGGGCGAGCCTAGTCGAAAGCGTGCCGATCGTCCCGGGGTCGGGCTCCCCCGGGGACTATGGTGCCTTACCTCAGCATGCAGGGCTCTGCTGGGGCTGACCTCCATCCTCCCTTGCGGCTCGTGGGATTCACTAAGACGAATTTAATATACCTAATTTTTCGAAAAATGACGGCGACGTGGTTCGCCACCCATCACGTCCTGATTCTCACGAGGGCGAAAAGCGACCAATGACGAGCCGTTTCGCTGCGATGAATGGCAGCGGATGGAGCTCTGTGGTCTCTGCCAACCCCTGCGGGGGATAGGCGTGAAAATATAAAAAAAAGACAAATCAAATAATTATACAGATTTTTACAGCTGTTAGTTTTAACACGATGCGTGAATTGTACCACACTGTCGTAGAGAATATCTAAAGCGTTGTTTCTTTTCATGTATTTGTGGTACAGTTCACACATCAACATAGTAAAGCGTGGAATTGTATATAGAGAGGATCGATGAAAGACGACTGATAAAAGAAATTCATATTGCGGATGTGGATGGAAGGGTTGGTAGGGGAAGACCATGAAGAACATGCCTTAACATACGCTGAACTTTGAGTTCTGGCAACCGCGGTTGCCAACAATAGTATGAAGCGACTGAGCGGATAAATGAGCTGCGAACTGCAAAAGTTCCTAGGGGTTCCTACCTGGGTAAAGTAAATAAAGGCTTATTAATATCATCATAATTTACAGGGTCCTCCCGGACCGCCAGGTATGGAGGGGCCGAAAGGCGACGAGGGTCCTAGAGGACCGCGAGGTGCACGTGGGCCGAAGGGTTCCTTGGACCTTATGTTACTCCTGCTGGCTGACATCAGGCACGACATCCGCAACCTGGAGGCCCGGGTTTACAAAGACGGGGAACAGTGAGTTAGCAATACTTGGACAGCTAGAACTCCAACGTAATCTTTAGCTTATTAATGGAGTCAGGCGTTACTTTGTGGAAATCCATCACTATATGGACAGTCAAAAGTTTTACTTAGCTAAGATCCGCGACAAGCAAAACAATAACAGAAAATTAATAATTTGTGTTTTTCCGTTGGGTTTAGTGGATTACTTAAACCAAAAACTTACCGAAAATCGGCCATCAACTCTCCACCCACCAACCACTATATACAACGCCAAACACACACTATCACTTTTCCATCTTGTACACGACACGTGTTTCGCCCCAACACGAGGCATCCTCAGGTATAGTAGACTCTACGGAAGACAACCGAAAAGTTGTCTTTCTGTTGTCACTTTTCGGTTTTCCAGAGGGCCAACCCTTCCCACCCCATGGATTATTGTCAGAAGGAATTTTTCGAATAGTTTTTTTTTTAAATTTGCAATTTAGTATTAAAGTAATCTAGGGCTATAAACAACTTATAATATTATAGGAATGATGTGTACGAGAATAAATATTTTATATGCTTTTAGCTTCTTGGATTCGAAGATGTTAATGCTGGTAGCCTATTGGCTTTAACAGCTTTATCGTATTCAGGGCCCGCGGGCTTTCAGCCCGCGGGCAAGTAAAATATAATTGGAAATCTGCGCAAATCGCAGACTCCATCGGCCTGACGCCGTGTCGGAGGTACACATATGTGTGTGTCCTGATTTTAAACTCGTCATGATTCTACGTTAAACATGTAGGGGAGGATTGAACTTTAGTAACTATAGTCCCTATTAGTCCCATAGACCCTAAGGTCTAGGGGGTGAGAACCGACCGGGTACGTGAGAGAATCTCGTGTAAGCGGCCGGTGTAGAAGTGTTCCCTACTCTACGTGCTCGGCTAGAGCCGGGGTGCGTGTGAGTGTTGGTGTCGTGAGTGGATCCGAACGACGCTGTTTCGTCGTCCGGATCGTGTAACACGTTACGCGGGCGTCGTCTTTTCGGGCGCGCGTTTAAATCGGGTGAATAATTTACCGATTGTACCACCAGTGGATTCGGATGGGATTCGGATCTCTCAAAATGTTTCTTAGAGAGTGTTTTAAAATGTTGTTTGACGCTCGGCAAGTTAAGGTCGCAGTGGAGGTCGATATTGCGCTGGAACCACTGAGCACCGGTGGCTCGACGAATGAAGCGATTTTGTATCACTTGAAGTTTATTTATTTTTCTTTTATGCACGTGCGCAAAGGCGACACTTGCGTAGGAAATGATTGGTCGGACGCATGTTTTGTAAAGAAGCAGCTTGTGTCTGAGGGACAGTTTGCTGCGGGCGTTAATTAAAGGGTGAAGACGACCTAAGACGAAGGCCGCTTTGGATCGAGCGTTTTGAATGTGTTTAGTAAAATTCAGGTGATTGTCGAGGGTGACGCCTAAATATTTGACAGACTTTTTCCACGGGATAGGTCTGCCAAAGAGAGTGATATCTAAGAGTCGGCCGCCTCGTTTGTGGGAGTCTCTACTGGTGCCCCTTGAGAAGTATATTGCTTCACTTTTCTCGGGATTTACCTCGATTCTCCATTTTCGGAACCATTCACCAAGAGTAGTGGCCGCGGTTTGAAGCCGTTTCGACACGCGGTATTTGACCCTATCAGAAGTGTAGAGGGCGGTGTCGTCCGCAAATAGGGCGAGCGACACGTTCGCGTGCTTGGGAATGTCGGCGGTATAAAGTGAGAACAGAAGTGGCGAGAGGCAGGATCCCTGCGGAACCCCCGCCCTAAGGGGGCGGGGGGAGGATGCTTTTACCTACATAAGAATGTTTACTTTGTTATAAAAACTCTCACAAAAATAGACAACATTTTTAGAATTGAAATCTCTTTTATTGTACAGCCCGGAGCGCTTCAATTTACAAAAAGCGTGGCGCAGACAGCGCAAGCAGGAGAAACTGGAGAAGGAGAGTCAGACAGAACAAGAACTGGAGGCGAACACTGCTCCGCCAGTGCAGCGCTCAAACGGACACGTCGAAATATCACCTAATGGTAATAACAATAATAATTCTTTTTTTTTCATAGCCAATATATGTCTCTCTGCTGAGCACGGGCCTCTCGATTTCTATGCGGATTGGCGGGATAACTAGACTTAGAATAAATATCTATAAGCCATACACATTTTGTCCAATGCGGGGATAGAACCCGCGACCATTGACTCCAGCACTGAGCCAATTGGTCGTTAATATGTTTCGAGGTCGATAATAATTTTGGATGACACCAAATACTATACAACTTTATTTTTGTATGAAATAGGAAGACAAACGAGCAGGCGTGTCACCTGATGGAAAGCAATCAACGCCGCTCATAGACATCCGCAGAGGCGTTGTCGACCTTTAAGAGATGTTTAGGATTGGTTTTTTTTTTGAAGATTCCATTGTCGTATCGCTTCCGCTGGAGGTATCTATTTCCATAGGTTAGTGGTGCGTGGAAAGAAGTTTCTGGATGCTTTCACCGCCAAACGGACACGCGTGGTGAATGGTGGGGATAACCAAACCTACTATGATCGTGCGTGGCGCGAAGTCGCCGATTTGTGTACTTGGTCTCTTGTCTCGATCGTCACTTGATCATACAACGAGATAACCGTCTCGATCATACAATGTTTTAACTGCTGCAGAAGACACAATTCTTTGTTAAAATATTGCCTCTGTAATATCGTCCTTCAAGTAAACAAAAAAATTTTGTTTACTAATTTTTGTATTTGAAATGAAATTCTAAATATGGGTTCATGTTGGTTCACGAAAGAATTAACTTTCGATTTTGATTTCCTTATGTGGGCGCCAGAATATTGTCATTTATTTTTTTATTTTATTTGGCGTTGATTGCTTTCCATCAGGCGACACGCTTGCTCGCTTGCCCTCCTATCCCATTAAAAAAAAATTTAGACCGGGATGTGCCTAACGCCGGCATTGGTCATATTACAGGGTTAAATGGTGAGATAGTCCACGACTCTGAAACAACAACCGACTGGACTTTAGTGAAAGGCGATCGAGACCCATTGGAGACGGCCCAGCTGAAACTAGCTGACATGGACGAAAAGCTGCGGCAGTTCCATCTCCTGGCGAACACCACAAGCCCCGGAGACGACGAGGAAGACACCGATTATGATTATAGCTTCTACTAGGATTACATAATACATAAGGATATGTGTATTATTTCGTAAAATCCCTCTATTACACAGTGAATGGGTCCAATGAAGATAATTGTATACCACTTCATATTATTCCTGTAGGTTTTCATTTTCGTAGTAAAACATTTCAAATAAAGGCTACAGCATGTCCAATCTGCAGTCGCTTTGTTATCACCGCCGCCCATGGGCGCCTAGTCTACTGTAACACTAAGGGCAGCATCTTCTTATGGTCCTATACCCCTGAGGTGGGGCAGAGGGCATCCACAGTGCTTCTCCATTGCGATCGGTCTTGGGCGACGCGCTTCACTTCAGGCCACGTCACCCGATGTATTTCATTCGCAACGGAGCGCTACCAGGCGTGATTGGATCGGCCTTGCTTCCATTTCCCTTGAGGAGTCCAATCCAGCGCCTGTCTTTATCCCATCCGAATCCACTGGTGGTACAATCGGTAAATTATTCACCCGATTTAAACGCGCGCCCGAAAAGACGACGCCCGCGTAACGTGTTACACGATCCGGACGACGAAACAGCGTCGTTCGGATCCACTCACGACACCAACACTCACACGCACCCCGGCTCTAGCCGAGCACGTAGAGTAGGGAACACTTCTACACCGGCCGCTTACACGAGATTCTCTCACGTACCCGGTCGGTTCTCACCCCCTAGACCTTAGGGTCTATGGGACTAATAGGGACTACAGTTACTAAAGTTCAATCCTCCCCTACATGTTTAACGTAGAATCATGACGAGTTTAAAATCAGCACACACACATATGTGTATCTCCGACACGGCGCCAGGCCGATGGAGTCTGCGATTTGCGCAGATTCCCAATTATATTTTACTTGAATACGATAAAGCTGTTAAAGCCAATAGGCTACCAGCATTAACATCTTCGAATCCAATTAATCTTGGAATGTGATCGGGGTTCCTATGGAGAGTATGGCCTATCCAAGTCCACTTGTGGCACAAAATTTGAAGATTTGTAGTCAACGATGCACTCACAGAGCAGCATAGATGCACAATAATAAGAATTTAGCATTGTAATAATTGTTACTTACTTTTTAAAATATTATCTATATTTGTGTCTGTGGAATGAGTTATCCAAGTTATCTAAAGTCTGTTCATGACTTTTCGCGCCGACTTACATCAGTGACGTTGTGTTTTTATTTCATTTTTATAATCTTATTATACATTATTATCAGTTATATTGTGTCGTTTAAGGTGTATGAGTAAAGTGATATGAAATAAATGCGTGTATCGTGACTTTTTAAGTTAACTAAAAAAGTTCATATATTTTGGTAGAATAGTCACCATTTTATCAAGACATAACGTGACAAGCTGTCTAGTTACATTTCAAAAGATTTCATATTATTGTATTTTACTTGACACTGGCGTAATAGTTATATTAATTGCCATAAAAGAAGATCATAAGAAGTCACTTCGTTCAGTTTTTCCATGTGAATCAATCCTGCGCTACTTTTCAATTTTTCGAGCATGGTTATACTAAATAAAACAATATATTTTTGCATAAAAGCTCCGAGACGTCTGACACGAAAATGTACTATTTTAGTTCATACAGCATTTTCAACCTAGCGGAAAAGGACAAGTTATTAACGGTCTATAGTTACTTTTTATTTATTATTATATGCACCCATCTCAGCTTACAGTAGTAAGGAAACTGTATGCTTTGTGTACCTTAGGGAATAATGGGAACGGGAGAAAATGGGAATAGTGAGCCGTAATACAATCAGCTCAAAATTACCCAGCCGGGTTTAAAA
This sequence comes from Baronia brevicornis, assembly GCA_031353405.1. NCBI lineage: Eukaryota > Metazoa > Arthropoda > Insecta > Lepidoptera > Papilionidae > Baronia > Baronia brevicornis. The sequence continues at coordinate 240,612 of JASFAT010000440.1, read as the reverse complement.
AAAAAAATAGGGTATATGGAATATAATCTTTAATATAAAATAGTTACCAATCAACATTGAACTATATCTCGTTTGCCACAAGGTATATTTTCATTCGCAACCGATGGTTGGTACTAAGCCGCCATATTACAATGGCTCTACTACTATTCGAAAAGAGAACAGCTAATACATGTAAGTGTGCCATAATGCAATCACCTATAAACTATTGTACATAGCCGGGTTTTAAAATAAAAACAATATGAGAGTATATGGAATATATTCTTTAAAATAATACAGTTACCAATCGACAATGAACTATATCTCGTTGGCCACAAGGTGTATTTTTATTCGCAACCGATGGTTGGTACTAAGCCGTACTACATGGCTTTACTACTATTCGAAAAGAGAAAAACTAATACATGTAAGTGTGCCATAATGCAATCACCTATAAACTATTGTACATAGCCGGGTTTTAAAATAAAAACAATATGAGAGTATATGGAATATATTCTTTAAAATAATACAGTTACCAATCGACAATGAACTATATCTCGTTGGCCACAAGGTGTATTTTTATTCGCAACCGATGGTTGGTACTAAGCCGCCATGGCTTTACTACTATTCGAAAAGAGAAAAACTAATACATGTAAGTGTGCCATAATGCAATCACCTATAAATTATTGTACATAGCCGGGTTTTAAAATAAAAACAATATTAGGATATATGGAATATATTCTTTAAAATAATACAGTTATCAATCGACAATGAACTATATCTCGTTGGCCACAAGGTGTATTTTAACTCGCAACCGACGGCTGGTACTGCGCCGCGAGACGTTTGAACTCATTACCTTTCGCGTTGTACTCCTTGGTGAATGGGTGGTCCGGGTGCGTATCAAGCAATTGGGCAAGGTAGCGGAACGAGACCTGAAACATATCGATAACAGTTTATATAACAATACCAGTAAAGCTTTAACAGTCCATCGCTATATTTTAATGGTCTTCCGAATAAGGAGTTTTTTCTTTTGATTTCTTCGATGGCAATTAGCTATAACCATTATGCCAGCGTCAAGTAAAATATAATAATATCAACTCTCTTGAAATGTAACCAGTCAGCTTGTCCCAAAAAATAAAAATCTCTTCAAGCGTGTAAGCAAATCACCTTATAGTAAGCAAATATCGCCGCCTATCCCTGTGGTTCATATTACATTGAATTAATATTTTACTAAACTATTCTGCAAGTCCGTCTTCTTCACAAGCTGACGGTTCGTCTGTTTGTGAAGTCTCAGAGTGAGAAGTGAAAAAACAGAGTCGCCCAGAGAGGTATGCTGGGCGTTTCTCTGGTCATATCCACCAGATTCGGAATGAATGAATCCGCCAGAGAACTAAAGTCATCAACATAGCCTTTCGAATTAGCAAACTAAAGTGGCAATGGGCTGGTCACGTTTGTCGGATATCCGACAATCGTTAGAGCAGACGAGTGTTGGAGTGGAGACCCTGTCTAGTAAACGTAATGTGGGACGCCCCTCGGCTATATAGTGCGACGATCTGCGGGCAGAAACTGAATGCGTGAGGCGATCTTCGGCTCTAGGGCTAGGTGGCGTTTCATGGGGGAGACCTATGTCCAGCAGTGGCCGCCCACAGGCTGTTGATTGATTGATAAACTATTCAATACAATAAAATCAATATTCACTTATAAATATGGTTAAAAACGTTGAAGCCGATCTCAAAAACCCAAGGGGGAAAGGATATTTACAGCAAAATTAAAAAAGCATTGCTATGTTTATTTCGTATAAGAATCTAGAAAACACTTGTGACGTGAAATAGATTGTATCAAGGAATCGACACATGGCGCCATCTATTGTTTGCTTACCCAAACTACATAACGTAAAATCAATCAATCGGGGACGTCCACACCCCGCGCAGAGGTGTGGGATCGAGCCTCGGGGATGAACCCCACTGCTCGTGCAGCAACTCAATGGGGCAACCGCCCCCGGTCCTAGGTGCCGCTATTCCTAGCGGCTTTTGAGCGTCCTTTAACGACTTCGCGTCATCGAGATATGGCTGAACCTATTCCTACGTTGGGTCCATCGCTGGCCCTCTTCCCTCGCGGGAGCCAGGAGGCGACAGGAGGATTTCGCGTGTGAGCGGACGTCCCTCAGGTGGGCGAGCGTGAAGAACGTAAAATGTTGAAGTGTCAATCAATAAAGTAACTAAAAACGCCATCTGCTAGAAACTTATGGAACTTACAAATATTCATTCGTTCATTTGAATACATGGCTTTCAATAGTGCCAAAATAGCAAGTCTTTTTTCTATAATAAATATTTGATTTGCAGTAAAAAAATTGTGGTGCTTAATCGAGATAAAAACTGTCCTATCACTCACACACAGACACACAGATTGGATAAATAGTTACAGAGTTTTATGGCGACACATATCGTGACATGAGATTTGTGTATATAAAGGTTAGAGTGACTGTAATCTCGATCATATCGATTAATCTCCTTCGTGTCCTGTTCATTCGATTCCATTCTTACCTCGACCGCACCGTATACTCTCCTTCGTGTCCTGTTCATTCGATTCCATTCTTACCTCGAACGCACCGATTACTCTCCTTCGTGTCCTGTTCATTCGATTCCATTCTTACCTCGAACGCACCGATTAATCTCCTTCGTGTCCTGTTCATTCGATTCCATTCTTACCTCGAACGCACCGATTAATCTCCTTCGTGTCCTGTTCATTCGATTCCATTCTTACCTCGACCGCACCGATTACTCTCCTTCGTGTCCTGTTCATTCGATTCCATTCTTACCTCGACCGCACCGATTAATCTCCTTCGTGTCTTCACCATTCCACGTGAAATTGGCGAAATCATCCGTGCTATTTTGGCACAATTGAAAGCCATTGAAATGAATTAATGAAGATTATAGTTATAACTAGCTTATACTATATACTATATTACTGTCATCTGTTCTCTTCTCTGTGAGATACCCCCAGCTAGATGGAGCGACCATTTGCACAGGGCAGCTGGCAGAAATTGTATGCGTGTAGAAGATCAGGCTAGATGATATGCCTTATTAATGGAGTCAGGCGTTACTTTGTGGAAATCCATCACTATGTGGACAGTCAAAACGTTTACTTAGCTAAGATCGGCGACAAGCAAAACAATAACAGAAAACTAGTAATGTGTGTTTTTTCTGCTGGATGAAGTGGATTTATTTGGAACTTAAACCAAAAACTTACCGAAAATCGGCTATCAATTCTCCACCCACCAAACCACCAAACACACACTACCACTTTTCCATCTTGTAAACGACACGTGTTTCGCCCCAACACGAGCCATCTTCAGGTATAGTAGACTCTACGGAAGACAACCAAAAACTTTTCAGTTGTCTTCGGTGTAAGTTCCAAATAAATCCACTTCATCCAGCAGAAAAAACACACATTACTAGTTTTCTGTTATTGTTTGCTTGTCGCGGATCTTAGCTAAGTATAGTTAAATATTTCCGATATTCGATCAAGTATAGTTAAATATTTACCTCAGGTGGTTTCCCACTGTGGGCAGCGGTGATAGCCAGTCCTAACAATAATTCCGGCTGTTGTGGTGCCCTGGCTTGAGCTTCGGTCAGCATTTGCTCAGCTTCTTCCCACATTCCTGGAATATTTTTAAAAATATTATTTGGTCACTCATAGTCCACATTAAAAAAGTAATACATAATTTATTTTTTAATTTTATCTTTCTGCAATCTTTTTCCAACCGCACTTCAACCATGCCAAATATCAAACTATTCCATGATCGCAATTTCCTAAAAAAACTACCTATTTGTATTCATATATTAATATTAAATATTTAATTAATTTCTTTGATTGAAAATTGAACTGAATAAACCTCTAGATGCGGCAGCGGCTGCACCTACTGCTGCAGGACCTGCTCCAAGTGCTCCCAGCCTCTCCGCTAGCTCCATGATACTGTAATGAGCATCTTGAACACCTGGACCACCCTGAAATAAACGAAATACTTTCCTTACATCAAAGAATCCTAACGTAATTAGGATTGTAATACAAGTAAATCATTGCCTAGAAATTCCTCCATTTGTTTGTCATAATCGCTTCAGCAATTATCCAATATTAGATCTAACTAAAAGTTAAGTAGGTAGACGGACTATTATCAATAACTTATATAATAGATAGATATATTCTTTATTATACACCAAAAACAAAGTTATTCAATTATTTATTGCAATATTTATATACAACTGGTGGGCGGTCTTATCACTAAAATAATAGTGATTTCTTTTAGACAACCGTTGGATGGACAGAGTGTTAAAAAGATAATTTCATGTAAGTTCGTGATAGATTATCATCAGGATGATAGAAAAAATTTATTAATTTTTAACAAAGTTAATAGCCATAAACCAAAAAAACGTAAATAATATATGATATATACATAGATATGATGAGATACATAGATATTTATAAAGGTAGATTGTGATTTTTGACGAGTTTTTTGAAAATCAGGAGCGACTTCGCTTGTCTCACCGCCAGCAGCAAGAAATTCCATAAACGAACAGATACTTTGAAAAATTGGTCAAAGAATTTGGAATGATAAGCAGGAATGTTTAATATTTAGATGTTCTCCTTATGATCAATAAGACGCAGAAACAAATATAGGTGATTCAAGCAGCTGAACGTTTTTGACAAAAACATATCAAACTGAAATTTTTCAAACCAACCACTTTTCAATTGATAGCAATATTCTCTATCACCCGGTTTATATTGCTTGTAGCTTTTGTAGCAATAACAACCAATTAATAACAATAAAAAATACAAAAAAAAATTAAAACAACAAGAAGGAACTCTTTTATGAAAATATTATTTAAATTGAACATTCTGAATTTACTTAGCTAAGATCCGTGACAAATAAACAAATTTTGCAACAAAAAAGTAATATATTACATTGTCAACTATAAAAAATGATGTAAACTACAATACAATCTTACCTGAGATAGATTAAGCCAAGCTTGTGCCAGCTGTGTTAATGTCCCATCATCTTCTATGTCCTGCAACAGTTTCAGTTGCTTCCTTGCCAAGTCTGGTCTGTTCATAGCTAGTAAGCACTGAAGTGTGAACGCGCGTAGCTCCAGCAATTCTGACCCATGCAATATTCTGGAATACAATTTGTGCAAAGTTTAATATGCGATACATTCACATCGCATTAAATAATACTCTTACGTGACGACTTGGCTCAGTGGCGGGGCCCTCCACCCACGGAGTCAATGGAATAAATATATGTGTGGATTACAAAGATTTATTCCAAGTCTGATAACCCCGCCAATCCGCAATGGACAAGCGTGGTGGGTTAACATTCGTTCCTCCAGAAATGGAGAGCCCCATGCTCAACAGTGGGACATATATGGGCTGTTAAAAAAATTCATATCGACGACAGCAAACATACAAGCTGCAAGTAGAAAATGACATATTTTAGTTTATACACCATTTGAATCAGAAAGAAAACTGTGAATGCCTATGGTCATTTCTTAAAATATTTTATTTCTTTTAAAAAACTATAAAGACCATTCGATACAGTTTTATCTTTCCCAATAAGTCATTTTCTACTTACAGCAAATATGTTTTGATATTGAATTTGATAGTTTAAAGTATGAGAGTCCAAAATAAGGAATAATACTAATTGTCAGGTTGCAGTATCGCAGCAAATTCATTACACTTACTTAAGAGCTGCTTCATAATTGTCCTCATGGTAGTAGATAGTTGCAGCAACAATTAAAAATATATCATTCGAAAGTTCGGTGCCCTTTGCTACCTGAAACCATAAAAAATACATAAAAAGTGTTGAGTTATTTGTGTTCAACATCAAGAATGAAACAATTTATTGGGAAATTGAATTAGCGTTAACATATGCATTGTAACAAATACTCGTTTTATTAATAATTGACATGGACAGTCAAAAGTTTTACTTAGTTAAGATCCGCGACAAGCAAAACAATAACAGAAAATTAATAATGTGTGTCTTTCCATTGGGTTAAGTGGATTTATTTGGAACTTAAACCAAAAACTTACCGAAAATCGGCCATCAATTCTCCACCCACCTACCCCTATACACAACACCAAACACACATTATCACTTTTCCATCTTGTAAACGACACGTGTTTCGCCCCAACACGAGGCATCTTCAGGTATAGTAGACTCTACGGAAGACAACCGAAAAGTGAATTGATGGCCGATTTTCGGTAAGTTTTTGGTTTAAGTTCCAAATAAATCCACTTAACCCAACGGAAAAACACATTAATTTTCTGTTATTGTTTTGCTTGTCGCAGATCTTAGCTAAGTAAAACTTTTGACTGTCCATATAGTGATGGATTTCCGCAACATAACGCCTGACTCCATTAATAATTACTAATAATAATTGACAATTGAGATAGTATAGTTACAGGTGGTGTCCAGTTTCAGGGAAAGGGACAGAGCATTCGTTGGAAAGGGTGCACAAATATTTATGTTGTTAACAAATATTTCTCCTAATATTTTGTAAACATGAAAGGAATATCTTTTTTTAACACACATGTACATACTTTCTATTATTCCTGTTATTAGATATTATAACCTTCTATTGTTTGGATATGTGTACCCTTTTTCATAGAGTCAAGTTAGATGTTGCAAAGGCTAATTTTTTAAATAAATGCTCTCATAATGTTAAAACTTGTGACCATTTAATGGACTTACTTACCCGTGCATCTATGTCAGAAACAATAGCAGGTTTATTTGCACCAGGAGATAAGTAGTCAACCAGCGTTTTGAGAGGCTGTAGCATTGGATCTGCAGTTTTTAATTCCTGCAACACAATCCTGTAATTCCCCTGAGCGATGTATGATCTATAGAGAAATGCATCTCGCTGGAGAGCAATCAGGGGTGTGGAAAGCTGAAACATAAGAAGTATACAAAAAATACAAAGTCGTGATCTGAAGATCAGAAGCATCGATGACCAAGATCTCACCGATTGGCTTGATTCTCTAGTGCTGTGGAGGGATATCTCATCTGTCAACATTTTTTACTGCTTTAACCGTAGGGAGTGCTCCGAGGAATTGTTTGAAATAATTTCTGCCACCGAATACCACAACGGTCAACTCATAGAAAAAAAACTTTCATCCCCACCATCTATCTGGATAAGTGGCAATCCAGTATGATGAGCTTCTCTAGAAACTTCTTTCCACCCACCATTACTATGTGGAACGTTCAGTGGTTTTTCCGGACCGATACGACATTGGCTATCGCCATATTTGATATGATATAATCTTCAAAAAACAATCCCACACATACCTAAAATGCTGGTAACACTTTCGTGACTCTTGCGGTGTCATGGTTGTGTATGGGCAGCGTTGATAGCTTTTCATTAGGTGACACGCTTGCTCAATTGCCCTCCTATCACATACAGAAAACAATATCTCTTTAGTTTCTCATATATAATAAAAATACCTATACAATGGCTGTGTTAATATAAAATTCAAATTCATTTGCACCCCACATTTTTATTTTAGTGTTAAAAACCATTTAACCCTATAAGTTTTTAAACAGTTTTATTTTCTAGTTGTTGGTTTGTTTTTTGCACCAAGTATACTGTGTATGAGACTAGACTTGGTTTAGTAGAAGTAGTTGAATAAGCTGTCAGAATAATTTATAATGAATAAACAAATATATGAGTCAAAGTAAATAAAACTGTTTTAAAAGGATGGTAGAGTCGGATACTATAACAACTAATATATAGATACTATAAGCAAAATGAATGAAGCAATTAGCTATTATCATACATAGATTAAGATAGAAAAAAGGTTATTTACTTTTAGACCTAACTGCCACTAAGAAATTGTGATGACTGAGTGGACTGAAAAAACATATATCATTGCATAGCACTACTTAAAGTTTATTATGAATCCAATTGCCGTGGTTTGAGTAATTTCGTTTATTTAATTTGACACAAAAGGATCTGAAATAATCTTGAAATTTAGGAAAGCTGTATGTATTTTATTTTATCTTCCATTCAAAACATGCAAAGGACGCACGTCATCCTTTTAAACGCACCAATAAAATAAAAACAAGCATATGCAATTTTTTATAAAAAGTGTAGCATTTTACTTACAGTTATGCTCTGAGCCTCATTGATTGCCTGCTGATAATTTCCGACGTAAAATGCATTTTTAACATCAAATAATTCATCAACATCCTGCTGCTGACGTGACATCTTGACAGGAAATATTTGACATTTAATTTGACAATTGACATCGCAGCTTGGCACTAAAGTTGACAGTTCTAACTGGAGATGTGCGTTTAGAGTTATCTGAATATATCGTACTCTTTTGTCGAAATATTATATAATATTTTTAAAAACATAAAGAAGATCTTAAAACTTAGTTGCAAATAAAATAAAAATTGAATTTTTAGTTATTTTTATTTAATCGAAATATATTTATTTTAAAATTTAGCAACGTTTTAAATTCATCATTGGTAAATGTCTTGTCAATCTACTTTGAATTAGCGCAATGAGTTGATGTTCATTCTGTTAAAAACAGGGAAAAAGACCTTGTATCCAGCAGTATTAGTAATTCGCGAAATATGCAATTTCTCTATCATGGAAAATTTTATTTCATTTTACACTTAAGTAGTAATAAAATTAAATAGGTATTTACACAACATACTTTTTACACAAGACTTTATGAAACTATTCTGTAGATTATTAGTTTAATATTAGAGTGTGCCGTATGAATACATTTCAATGATCAGATACTTTTTTCATTAAAGCTCTGCGAGAGTCCATAACTGGACACAGGCTGTCCTTAAGACCTCCTACTAGTCTAGGCCTCCTATCTTTGGCTTCACGCACCCAGTTTTTTCCATTTGCCCTACGAGACCATCGCTTCATTTGGATGGGAGAGATCCGACACTGCGCTTTTCAAGATAATATCTCTACTTTTGTACTCTTTTTTTATTTCAGAAAGCTGTATAAAGCCGTTAGTATTATCGTTGATTCGCAGTATCGTTGATTATGTCTTTAGCATGTATCAGCAACATTAATATTGATTTATACTACAGCATATGCTTCTAAATACACTTCTATCAATGAATATATTACATAAAAGGTACTACATAAAAGTATTAACCATACTAAAAGGTAAAGACCAGGGCAGGTAAAACTCAGTATGAATGCATCTTTTTTTGTGTATTTGTTCTGTAGAAATTGTTCTTATCTGTGTAAGTAATATTTCGTTGGTACACAATGCGTTGAACAAAGCGATTTGGTGTCGAAAGGAGATAAGGTTGGCACTCTCCAGGTAGAATAGCACCCAGGTAACTTCGCATAAAGAAACACGTGCGTTCCAATACACGCAATATTGTATTGCTTAGAAAGTTATAAACTGCATATCCAAGTTTTTTTTGCAAGACGATTCGTGTATTGCTAGTTTAAGTTTGTGTTTGTAAATAGAATGATTCATATTTATTACTACTCACGAAAAGTAATAATAACAATAAAAATGAATCATTGAATGGGGGTGCTAAATACTTAACACTTCTAAATTTCTAAAAGTGCTGTTATTATCTGTCGGAATGCTAAGGCGGTGGTGACTGCTTATAATCAGATGATAAGGTTTCTCATTTGTCTCTTTCGAACAATAAAATCAAAGATACGACAGAAAACTGTGTAGGTACACAGGGAGAAGGGATACTCATATTAATTATAAGTCTGATAATATTTATTACAAAGGTTTAAATTTTTAATTAAAGATGTGTGCTTTTACACCATAACCTAATTGACTTTGTGGTGAAGTGACGCTTTCAGAGTCATTGTTCGTGGGTTCGATTTCTGCATCGGGATAAATATAAACATGAGGCCAATGTTCAGCAATGAGACATATAGGAACTGTGAAAAACAGATATGTTTTGCAACTTCGACGATCAACGATGACGCGGTATTCAAGGCAATTTTCAAAGCATTAGGTGAAATCGGAATTTTGGCTGTGACGTATTATGAATGTAACTGTACGGGAAGATATCTTGTAAAGGTTAATCTAGCTTTATGCACACGGAACTCAGATATTTGTTGACTGAGCTGTAAACGCATTTATTTAAATCTTTAATTACAACTTGAATCTAAAGATGGTAATCACTTACCAGAAAATTTCTTAGAATATGATGCCATATCAGAAATAACAAGATTAATACGAAATAATTACGCTTCATAATGCCATTTTCATACGGAGTAAAAAAGAAATCCTACTCTAATTCTACGAAATTTATTTTAGATTTACTAATATGAAAATCGCGGCATTAAATCCAGTACTAATGAATTGAAGCAGCAAAAACCTTTTGCTTTGAAAGTGTTTTAAAATTCTGTCTTTCAAGGTAAAAAGAAATAATAGTCAATAATAAAACTATTAAGATTATGTTGAAAAAAAAAATGCTTATGTTGAAAAACTTGACACGTTGAACAAAACAGGATTATCTTTCTTTTCTATTCTTAAAACGCGTTATTACCAGGTATTTATAGTTTGGATTTAGTAACAAATTATTTTAAAATATGAAATTGTTTCATTGTTGATTCGAGTGCATTTTATTGTGTTCAAACTTCTATAGACGGCTCTATTGTTTTTATAGCGTTTTATTGCTGTATTTAACAACGGTTACTAAGAATGATGCCTAAGGTACCTTTCTGTCTGACTAGAGGTGTCCATTTAACACCTTTGTATTGAGTTTATTTATTCCGGGAATGAAATGAAAGCAAATGATAAGAAATTAGTAGGTACGGGCGGTATGAAGACCCTTCATGTATCAATCGACACAGTTTCTGGGATATGTAGAAAGCTATTTACAAATGAAGCTCTAACAAATCGAACAACCGTAAAAAACCTAAAAATAAGGCTGAATATAGATTAATATCAGACTTCCTTACAGTAATAGGAAACAGAATTACCGGTAGGTGCGAACTGCCTTGCTCAGGTGTTGGTAATACATTTCTTTTTTGGGATAGGAGGGCAAATGAGCAAGCGTGGACAATTGATTTGACATCTGCCCATTTTGGCGTCTCCAAGTAAATCTAGAGTGGGTATTATGTCCAGCAGTAACTAATGTCATTTTTAGGTAAAAGTGTTTGACCTTGGTTACTACATATATCGAAAATCTTGAACGAAAATTTAATGGTAGTAAGTAGTATGTCCATTCGGGTCAATATTCGCGGGTTCTATTCTCGCATCCGGATAAGTGTAATATATCTATTTATGCCGATTCTGAATGTCCTGCCAATCTGCCTTAGATAAGCGTATTGAGGCAGTTCTTATTTCTCTAGAAATGGCCAACAGTGGGATATACATATATGGATTATAAAGAAAAACCGGTCTCGGAAATATATAATACATACGTACTAGAGCGTTCCCGCCGTTCTGCTTACGGCGACACCCCGGGTGTCTTTGTTGTTTGGTGTGATCTTTAGGGCTTTGAAAATAAAATTCTTCAATATGATATTAATTTATTCTTGCATGTCTTTATACATTTATAATATATATTATTCATACTTTTCACTTAATATTTTATATGTCAATATATAATATTTCAATTTTTATTCCGAAATTTCATCCACATCTCTATCCAAAAGATTTCAGTTGAATTAATGCATTTTGTTTTATAACAAATTTAATATTATGAATTATTTTTTTGATTTAATTAAATTTGAATATTACGAATGTAAAAAAAGTAATATAATATAAAAGGTTTTAATGCATTAGTAATACATTTATGAAAGTATCACTACAGTACATAGGTCGTAAAAATATTTGTTCCGTCTCTCAGATCACAAAGCGAATCAATTGTCGCAGAGAACTGTGTGTGAAGAAAGCAGAGATTTAACTTATATTCATGCGTATTATTGATTGCTTATCTGCTAGAGAAGTGTTCATGATAATGATAATCGTTACCAACCCGAGGCAGTCCACTGCTAAACAAAGGCCTCTCCCACGGCGCCCCACCTCACAGAATCTTCGGCTACACGTGTCCAGTATTTGCTAGCTACCTTACGCAGATAGTCACTACATCTAGCCGAGAAATGTCCCACACCATGTTTACCAAGACGCGGTCACCAATCCAGTCCCTCGCTTACTTAGTTCTCTGACAAACGTACCAGGCTATTCCCACTTTAGTTCTTCAACTCGAAGAGCTTTATTAATACTACTACTTAATCAGTAACCCGAAGTGGAACTTACCTTCGAGACGAGAGTCCTACATCCTTCCCTGTCTTGCATTTTTTCTGGCTCTCATTAATGAATCATGTCATGTTTTTAAAGACAATACAACATCATAATATGTGTGTAAAAGAATAAATTTCTTAAACGATGAATTATATTTATTTCTTATAACTAATAAATATAGATCATAGATAGCAAAAATAAAAAAATATTATTCTTATATTCTAACTTTAAATATGCATCATAGACAGCTATTAACAATTTGTTATTATTATATTCCGACTTTACTACGAAACAAAAAATAAAAAATATTGTGATATACTAATTTTTTTTAATTCCAACTTTATTCCCGATATTTTTTCCGTTTCCGTTGGCGTTAGGCAGTAAAACTAGAATTATTTTAGTTCGATGGGTCTAGTTCGCGGTAATCTTAGAAATAAATCTTGTATTTACATTAAGTGCAACGCTCTTCTATGCAATACACTGTCAAACGTAATATTATACAAGATTATGTATGTACAAAAAAGGTTTAAATAAATTTTATTATAAATCTAGCATGATTTCGGTAGTTTTAAATTTTTAGACCCAACGACATCTATTGGCCATCATGTGTAACTATATATATATTTTCCTTTAGTTGCGCTGCAGCAAGAAATTATGTCATAAGAAAAGCATTGTAATTTAATATGTATTATAAAGGTTGTAGGAAAAATAAATAAGATTATTTTTAAAGACCATTCGAAAAAATATAAATAAAAGAGCTAGTATATTATTAGGTGTACAAATAAGTTTCCGCGGTTTGTCAAAAGATGGCCCCACCAGAAGGTTATGGAGAAATTGTCAGATGTAAAACGTAATATCTCAAGTTTAGTCATCTGGCAACACCATAACCTTAAAGTACCAGTGATTCCGTATCAGCATCACGTAATTTTTTTCGTGCAAAAATGTCAAGTTTTATTCCGAATAAGCATCATTTGCGGGAACTTTTGATTTACTTCTTTAATGTGAAAAAATCTGCAGCTGAGGCGCATCGATTGCTTCTAGAAGCATATGGTGAAGCTGCTTTAAGTGAGAGAAGTTGTCAGGAATGGTTTCAAAAGTATAAGAACGGTGAGTTTGACGTTAAAGACAAAGAACGCAGTGGAAGGCCGAAAGTGTACGAAGACATGGAATTAGAAGTACTATTGGAGGAAGATTCGTCCCAAACGCAAAAAGAACTTGCACTTACTCTACAAGTGACTCAACAAGCAATTTCACATCGTTTAAAATCGTTAGGAATGATTCAAAAACAAGGAAATTGGGTTCCATATGAACTAAAGCCGAGAGACGTTGAACGCCGATTATGCATGAGTGAAATGCTGCTTGCCAGGAATAAAAAAAGAGTTTTTTGCATCGTATAGTCACTGGTGACGAAAAATGGATTCACTACGATAATCCAAAGAAGAGAAAGTCATGGGTTAAGCCCGGCGAACCATCAACATCGACAGCTAAGCCGAATATTCATGGAAAAAAACTCATGCTGTGTATTTGGTGGGATCAGCTTGGTGTCGTGTATTATGAATTGCTGAAACCAAGCGAAACCATTACTGGAGCTCTCTACCGAACACAATTGATGAGATTGAGTCGGGCACTTAAGGAAAAACGCGCCCATTACTACTCCAGACACGACAAAATTATTCTTTTACACGATAATGCTCGTCCACATGTTGCGGCGCCGGTAAAAACATACTTGGAAACACTCAACTGGGAAGTTTTACCCCACCCGCCGTATTCACCAGACTTAGCCCCTTCTGATTATCACCTGTTCCGGTCGATGGCACATGGTCTGTCTGAGCAGCGCTTCACATCATATGAAGACACCAAAAATTGGGTAGATTTGTGGATAGCGTCAAAAGATGAAGAGTTTTTTCGACGGGGTATCCGAATGTTGCCAGAAAGATGGGGAAAAGTAGTGGCAAATGATGGAAAATACTTTGAATAAAACGTAATGTACTTTTCCTTTACAATAAATTCCTAATTTTTTATAAAAAACTGCGGAAACTTATTTGTACACCTAATATATAGAAAAAAATTAATTTATCTTTTGAGAAATTTATTTCTCAAAAGATATATTTTCTTTATTTGAAAAAATTTTTCAAAGATTAATTAAATTTATTTCTTATTACTAATAAATATAGATCATAAGGCAGCAAAAATAAAAAAATATTATTCTTATATTCTAACTTTAAATATGCATCATAGACAGCTAAAACATAAAATATTATAATATAATAACATTAATAATAATTTTTTTATTTTTTTAATTCCGACTAAATTTTCCCGATAAATTTTACGTTTCCGTAGACGCTAGGCTGATGGAGTAACAGTAAAACGAGAATTATTCCAGTTCGATGGGTCGAGGAAATAATAATCAAAAATCAAAAATAATGTTGACAGAAGAATCTTTGTCGTATACAAAATTGACTTAAATAAATCTTATTATAATTCAGCATGATTTCGGTAGCTTTAAATTTAAAGACGCAACGACATCTATTGGCCATCATGTATAACTAATGAGTCTATATTATTTTACATACATATTTTCCTTTAATTGCGCTGCAGCAAGAAATTATGTTATAAGAAAAGCATTGTAATTTAATATTTATTATACAGGTTTAGCTTGTACGAAAAATACATAAGATTATTTTTAAAGACCATTAAAGCAAAAATATAAATAAAATTTAAAAAAAAAATTTGTCATTTTAAAAAGTTTGTTATTAGCTGCATTCACGTTATGGAGGCACGAGGCCCTGTGGCATTTTCTTCGTTGTCTTTACAAGTCTTTACTTGCAAGTTGTGGACTGAAAAAACATCGTTGTTTTTTGCTCTTTAATAAGGAAATTTCGCTTAAACCAAGAAAGTGGCATACCGATAGCAGAAAAACATGCAATCCAAAAGCCCCTCAGTTGAAGTCGAAACCTTAGTTTGGACGGCTATCTAAGTGGTGCAATGTAATTGTGTAATAAAGTCGTGCCGTGAAATTTAATTAAAACATTAGTAAAATTTACTTTGTCAAGTAAATCTTACGCAATGCACTGCGTCTTTTCTAAGTCAATGATTTTATTTTAAGTCCTTTGTATTCACCGACTGTAAAGCCTTTACCAAAGACCAAAGGCTTTTTAACATATTTATCTGAACATCACGTACGAATATGTTATAAAGGATATAAGTATGTAGGTAAAATTACAAGCTTACTACTTATTCCTTACTTATTACTACTTATTCCGCTGGCTCAGTGACCCAAAGTGGAACTTGACGTCCGAAACAAGAGTCCTCCATCTTTCCCTGTTCTGCGCTAATTCTTGCCAATTGCTGGCTTGCAGTTAGCACAGGTCAGCATCCACCTGATCTCTCCAGCGGTGTTTATATCTCGGCGGTAGATATCTGGCCTTTGGTCACTTGGTCGTCACAAATACTTCACACTTCGATCCTCGCCCATTCACTTCAGGTGACCGAGCCGACTAAGTCGATTTGCCTTAATCTCGCCCATAGTGTTTGGCTGGTGCACCAGGTCTTCTATCTTGGCGTTTTATCGGATCCTCAATGATACATCTTCTCTTCTGATATAATGTTAAATTTTTCGCTCGGCTACTAATAGTTTATTCTTCTCTTTAAGCGTGAGTGTCCAAACTTCGGTTCGAGACAACAAAATAGGACATATCACCGTCTTGTATATTCGCAGCTTGGTACTTCTGCTGAGGAATTTTGATGTAATTATGCAATGCATCATAATGATACTACATATATTTATGTAGTCACGCAAGTCTCCCTATAGGGTTAGGCAGAGACCACAGATCTCCATCCGCTACGATCCCGACACACCTTCCTTGCTATCTTCCTCTCACATTCATCGTACCGAAACGGCTCTTCTTTCGTCACTTCTCGTCTTCATGGGAGTCAGGACGTGACAGATGGCAAACCATGTCGCCGTCATTTTTTAACGAATTAGGTATATTAAGATTCGTCATAGTGAATACCACGAGGATGGAAGATGGAGGTCAGCCCCAGCAGAGCCCCGCATTCTGATGTGAGGCACTATAGTACCCGCAGGAGTCTGATTCCAGGACGATCGGCACGCTTGCGATTAAGCTCGTCCCTAGCCACGCATCCGATGGCACAACAGACCGTGGATTGGCGAAGAGGAAGGGAAAAGCATAGAGAAGAAAGGACGCCTCCGACGTTGCGAACGTCTATGGCTTTGATTACTTACCAGGTGTTCCAGGTGACTCATATGCCTGTTTGCCTTAATAGCAGATATAATAAAGAAAAGATCAGTGACTCTGGTATTTATGACATTCCTAATATATTTAAAGTTAAACATAATTAAACGGCGTCTGAGTGGTAGCTTGTCTACCGCGCTTCGTACGGTTAGCGGTCTGAGTTCCGGAGACCCAACACCCTCCGCTTCCCACTCCTTTTCCCACTCCCCTCCGATTCCCCCTCCCCCTTCCACTCCCATAATTTCACTTTCCTTTAAGGTCGGCCACGCTTCCGCGCTGCCTATGGCATTGCGGATGTCTATGGGCGGCGTTGGTTGCTTTCCGTCAGGTGACACGCCTGCTCGTTTGCCTTCCTATGCCATAAAAAAAAATAATAATTGATGGAGTCAGATGTTACTTTGCGAATATCCATCTTTAAAAGTTAAACAAATGTTAGTTAGGTAAACAATCGAAAATGCGGCGTGAACACATCGAAATGTAACCGTCAAGAAAATATAACTGGCTCAAAGTGCACGAGTGCTTTGTGCCGCGGAAGGGGGCCGGTGCAACGACAGATGTGCGGACCCTGAGAAAGTACCCTCACAATGCCCTACCTTAGGGTCAATGGCAGTGTAAACGAATTTTTGCACGGCGAATTCTTATCGGGAGCTACTTAAATGGGGTTTCGCGCCGATGGGAAAATTTGATCCATTTTTATTTGGCGTGTTATTTATTCTCCTACACGATTTATTGTTATATACATCGTATATTAACTTTAAGCCGGTACACATGTTCTTGTAAGTTACCTACTATTTAGAACCATATTATCCTCAGTGGTTTACAATTGAAGTTTACTTAGATTGAAAGTGATGGATTTCAAATTGAGAGAGAGAATTGTTTTTTTTTTATTTATTTTATTTAATACTTTATTGTACACAAAACAGGAAATACAAGAATTAAAAGGAAAGAAGATGTACAAGAGCGAGCTTAACTCAAAAATGAGTTTTCTTCCAGCAAACCGAGGAGTGAAAGAGAGATAAGCTGTGAGGATAGAAATAAGTGTACAACAACAAAATATAATAATAATATACATAACAATACATACTATATAAAACCATTTGTTGGTGATAAAGATTATTTGAAATAGCTAATAATATAATAATAAAATAATAAGCTAATAATAAATATTTTAATGATGTGAATGTGAAAATGAACTTCAAAATTTGCTTTGCTTTGATGAATTGTTTGATTTGATTGTAAGTAGAAATGGTAATATTTTATTTGTTTAGGGGTTTCGCTTACAAGCTAAGGGTCGTGAGTTCAATGCCAAGTACATTATTGGACTATTGATTTGACCCATATTTTCCCATACTTTGTAACTTTTTTTATGGGATAGGAAGGCAAACGAGCAGGCGTGTCACCTGATGGAAAGCAATCAACGCCTCCCATAGACTTACGCAACGCCATAGGCAGTGCCGCCGCGTTGCCGACCTTTAAGGAAAGTGTCATTAGGGGGAGGGGAACAGGGGTGTTGGGCCTCCGGAACTAGGCCGCTCACCGTACGAAGCTACCACTCAGACGCCGGTTTTCTGCGAGAGTGTGATACTTCCCCGGACGAGCCGGCCCATTCATGCTACAGACAAATATCATGCCATTCTTGACAAAGTATTTGTTTGCAGTGTGGCTCTATCACTATTAAATATTATAAATGTTAGCATTTTTAGCGTAGAGTTATTAAATACAGGCTATTTTTAATTATTTAAGAAAGTATCTTCACTGCTACCAAGATTATGCTGTTATAGTCAAAATCAGAGAAAATATTTTATTGTTAATTCAGGCTTGTGAAAAGTGTATCACATTCACGCGTTCATTTACCCTGGTCTCAGCCCAACGGTGTGTTCACCTTGTGTTCTCCCCGGCGTGGAACAATGAGGTGAGTCATGCCCACACCTATGTGGCGCAGTAAATCGCGTGACCCCTTCAAGACGACTTTGTGGACCCCACGCCATTGATAAATCTGTTTATTGCTTATCAGGTAACATTTGTTGCAAATATTATTTAATTAAGCACGGAGCACGCTTTTTGAATCTTTTTTTATGCCTGAAGAAAAGCAGTCAACGCCGCCCATAGACATCCGCAACACCATAGTATTATGGGAGCGTTGCCGGCCTTTTAGGTACTATATAGGGTCTGTAATAATACGGAGACCCGGAATTTCGACTCAACTCGAAAGTCGTAACTCCATAATTTTTGCTTTTCCATTGCTACTTCGGATTATTTTGCAATGAAAAAACTATTATTACAAAAGCCTATAACATACATATCTTAAATCCTATTCATACATATTGTAAACAAGTAAAACGTAGTAAACCGCAAAATAAAAACCTACTTCCAGAACCAAAATAACTTTAAAGATTTCTGAAAAAATTATACTACTCAAAAAAAAATTTCTATTGGTCATAGAGCTGTGAGACTCAGATCATTCAACTCAGTATTTTTTCTGATCCGAATATGCAATACAATAATTTTTACATCTGTTTCAATTATATAGTTTCTCGCTTTTTTGCAAAAATCAATATGTATCTCCAAAAAGTAAATGTATATTTTAATGGCAATGCTCCTTAATGCCTCTGGTTTTGCAGATGTATAATATATGGACGGCGTTGTTTGCCTTCCTATCACATATCAAACCCTTACTTTGAATCAACCTGCGTTATCAGCTAAAAAAAATGTCAAGTGTCAACACTTCCTTTTAAATTCTCATTGATGTTTTCTGAGTAATGAGTCGGACGGAGTTCGGGCTTTGTTCCTGTTTACGATTATATTCTAAGACAGGGGTGAGCAACCTTTTTAATTAACGGGCTAATTTAAATTTTAAAATTTTTTGGCGGGCCGCACATAAAGTAACACTTATTAATAATTTGTTTCGGTTTAGTATTTACTACCATTTTATTATAATTCATTTCATAACAATATATTGATGGGAGAAAGTCGATAAAATAAATTCAATTTTAGTAATGTTTGGCGGGCCGCATAAACATGTTTAACGGGCCGCGTGTTGCTCATCCCTGTTCTAAGATAACGTTTCTTTTGAATTATCAATCTAATTTTTGACATAATGAAAAGGCAGAGGTCAGGCATTAACTGCCTTGATGACCTATTTTCACCTGCTGCTTCGTTCGTTATAATATAGAAAGTTTTACTAATTAACCACTAATTAACATTTTACACCAACTTTGAGTGCTTTTTCAACAACACAAAACATTTTTTTTTCACTGATATGTAGCGTATGTATATATAAAACTTAATTTTCATAACAAATATAAAAATGTCCTCTAGAATATAAAAATAATCTTTATCTTTGTTTATTAATATGTTTTAATATTTTTTTTCTTTCTGTTCTGTTATCATAATGGCAATGTATTACCAACCTACATCAAATTATATTTTTAACATTGTGTCCATCCTACGGTTGTCTGGAAGAAATCGCTATTAGAGATAAGACCGCCATTTGTATATAAATATTACACTCAATAATTGTATAACGCTGTTTTTGGTGTATAATCAAGAATATATCTATCTATAAAAATATTAGTTTCTGTATAAATTAGGAGTATTTCGTCATCAAATATCCCATTAAGTAATTAAATATAAAAAATGATTAATAAAATAAGAAAAGTACTTTTCCCGTCAACTTACATCGTGACGTTGTGTATTTATTTCGTTTTCATAATCTTATGGTATTGTCAGTTATATTTTTAAATTCGTGGCGATTTGTACAATATAGTTCGATTAAAGAGTATAAGTGGATTGATATGAAATAAATACGTATATCGTGACTTTTTAAGTTGACTGCAAAAGTCCATAGAATGTTTTGGTAGAATAACCACTATATCACCAAGACGTACAACAAACCTTTACATACCTAAAAGGCCGGCAACGCTTCCGCGACTCCTGCGGTGTCGCGGTTGTCCATGGGCGGCGTTGATTGCTTTCCATCAGGCGACACGCTTGCTCGCTTGCCCTCCTATCCCATAAAAAAAACGTACATTTCAATATAATTGATATTATTGTATCTATTTTGATACTGATATTAAATTAGATACAATAGTTATAACTAATTGCCAACAAAGGAAGAAAGAAGAATAAGATTAATTTTGATGGAATCTCTCATAATATGATATGAACCCTCCTTTTTTTTCGCAGTCCATATATGTGTGTCCTACTACTGGGCACGGACCTCCCCATTTCTGGAAGAAGACGACAAGACATTAAACCACCACGCTTTTCCAATGTGGATTGGCGGGTTAATCAGATAACAGAATAAATATATGTAGGCCGTACATATGTATGTTTATTCTATTTTGGGAATCAAACCTGCGACCATTGACTCGGTAGGCATCGGCTCCGCCACTGAGCCAATTGTTCTTTGAACCCTACTTAGATTTGTGCAATTATTTTATACAATTAGAATATACTTATTTGTAGTGCATCTCGCAATTACAAGGGTAGTATGAGTACACTTATATAGGATTTCTATTGTTCGTAATACCTCAGTCCGCTAATGAAGGTCTTCAAGGGCCAAATACTGTACCGTTTGCGCAAGTTCGTTGAACTCCCTAATTCGAGTCGGCACAATGCATGGGGTGGGCAGGAAGTCGGAGTTTGCGAGAGATTTGAATGGTAATTGTTATGTTAAGCGTGTGTCGGGGAAGTTGCCCGCCTCGGGGAAATGACAGATGCCCGGAGTACAACGCGAGTTATACCAAAACAGGCCTATTGTGTCTTCTTCTTCATCTTTCAAGTTTGACAAAGAGTTATTGCAGATAAGTCTTACTCTTCCTACTTTCGAACATAATCTATTTTATCTCTATATACTCATGGATAGTGAAATAATTTCTGAAATATATTTCACCATTAACATTGTAACTGTTTTTTAACTGTATCTTAAATTGCTAAGTTAAGATACAGTTAATAAATAAAACGTAAAGGAAACGTAGATGTTAAAGAAAAATGTACCTCTGACGTAAATTTAAGGAAATATAACTGATGATCGGATGATTTATAAGTCTATGTGAGCTTATGTAATAAACAGGGACAACATAGATTTAGAGTAGTAACTAAAAAGTGATATATATATATATATATATATATATATATATATATATATATATATATATATATATATATATATATATATATATATATATATATATATATATATATATATATATATATATATATATATATATATATATATATATATATATATATATATATATATTAGGTAGCGTTATAATAGGGAGATGGGAATCAAGAAACGTTTAGGGTTGTCGATCAATAACGATAATTGTGTCATATAAATAAAAACAAATAATATATAAAAAATTAAAGTGAATTCCTACTATACTACTTGTATACCCTGCTAAACATCTTATATAAAATTTTTTTTTGTCCCATATAAAACTGAAATGAAATGAAAGTGTGAACTAATAATTCTGGGAATTGAATGAGTGTCTTTCTGTTATGTTAAAATACCTAAAACACGGTTTCAAACATTTTTGCTCATTTGTCTACGTCTAGGATATTCTCGGAATCGCTTTGGCCAATTTTGATGAAACGTCACGGAAAGCAGTGTTTCTACACGTATATTAGAAATTAAAAAACGACAATAATTATAGAATCTCTCTCTGAGTGCTAAGTCCCCCTGTTGGGGCATAGGCATATAATTATAACATAAATAACAATATAAAATGACAACATATATACTGATTTCTATAAAACACTCGTAGCAGTTGAATAAAATTAATAACTAAAAATGTGTACTTTCTTGACATTGTTTTCACGAGAAGTCCGCAAGAAAAATAGACCCTCTCTTTCATTCTTTAGAAACTTCCCGGAAATGAGTGCCCTCCCTAACTGTCA
Organism: Baronia brevicornis; assembly: GCA_031353405.1. Taxonomy (NCBI): domain Eukaryota; kingdom Metazoa; phylum Arthropoda; class Insecta; order Lepidoptera; family Papilionidae; genus Baronia; species Baronia brevicornis. Next base: position 218,230 of record JASFAT010000440.1, on the reverse strand, counting down.
CGCCTGCCGATAATTTCTTCGGGTCCGGCCCGAGATGTCCGTAACATTCTTGAATTTCATGGAAAAATGTGAGCGAACTTTATATTTACATACATATGCATATATATTTTCCTTCATACACATTTCAGTGTCCCTCAGAGATCGATGACGTAAGATGAACTCCGCTTTTAGGTTACTTTTGTAGTTTCTCGCACCTGGGACCAACTCTCAGGAGACTTAAAACCCGTTCCAAGATCGCAGATGTTTATTCATAAAACAAACTTATAATAGGTAAGGTTGACGCGCTATCTCCTGCCACTTCAAGGCATCCCGATTAAGAAAATAACAGATTCTATATTTTTTCTTTTCTTTTCTTTGATGGCAATTAGTCATAACTATTATGCCAGTGTCAAGTAAAATACAATAGTATCAAATGCTTTAAAATGTAAGTAGTCAGCTTGTTACGTTACGTCTTAATAAAATGGTAGCTATTTTACAAAAACTATGGACTTTTTCAGTCAACTTAAAAAGTTACGTTACACGCATTTATTTCATATCACATCACTTATACTTAACTATATTGTATAATACACCACCACAATTAAACAATATAACTGATAATAATATATGATTATAAAAATTAAATAAAAACACAACGTCACTGATGTAAGTTGGCAGGAAAAGTCCATTCTATATTTTCTACGATGTTTTATATTTGTATATTTCAATATTTAAATAATTTTAAAGAAATAGAAAAACGTTATCTATGACATCTTTTTTTACAAATATCATTTTTTGCTTAAAACCTTAGTAATATTATAATATATAAACATAAAAAACAAGAAGAAAATAATTTTAATCAAACAAATGTCATAAAATGGTTCTTGCTCAGCATATGCCGGGCGCTGCTTTGGAGCACCTAGCGCTGGTTCAGCAAGAACCAACGTGGTCAAGTCGCGGACCGCAGTGACGACATTTATACTGACACACAAAATAAAAACAACTAAGTCATGTAATAAATTCATATATAAATTTTATATCTTTCTTTTTATTAAGAAACCTGCTAGAAAAATGTTTATAATAAAATGAAAATATCTTAGCGTTTGGGACATTTTTGTGTAATGACTTTTATGTTATAATATTTATACGGTACATACATTACGTATATGTATAATAACTACCGTATATATATATATATATATATATATATATATATATATATATATATATATATATATATGTAATAACTCCTCGTCTACCGTTGCGGTAGTATCATATCCTGTCTAAATCCATCTTTTCTATCCCCTGCCTTTTCCTTTCTTCTCTATACTTTTCCCTTCCTCTCCGCTAATCCACGGTCTGCTGTACCAAAGGATGCGTGGCTAGGGGCGAGCTTAGTCGCAAGCGTGCCGACCGTTTAGGGATCGGCCTCCCCCGGGTACTATGGTGCCTTACCTCAGCATGCAGAGCTCTGCTGGGGCTGACCTCCATCCTCCCTTGCGGCTCGTAGGACTGACTCACTTTGACGAATCTTAATATACCTGATTCGTTAAAAAAAGACGCAGACGTGTTTCGCCATCCGTCACGTCCTGATTTCCACGAGGGGGAGAAACTACGAACGGAGAGCCGTTTCGCTACAATGAATGTTGAAGATAGGATAGACGAAAAGGTGGATGTATGTGAAGGAAGGTGTGTCGGTATCGTAGCGAATGGATATCTGTAGGTATGTATGTATGTATGTATGTATGTATGTATAATAATGTATGTATAATAAGACTTAATTGTGTGAACATCGTATCATTACGACCAGGAATACGATTAGGGTACGATCACAATTAAAACAGATACCATTATCGGACTATAATATAGGATTGGAACATATTCTATTATGTTCCAATCCTAAGCAAAACGTTTAAAAGCATTATAACCTTTTATTATTTAATAATATTAAAAAAAAATATTTAGTAGATACCAACAATTTTGAGTTGCTTTTTTAACGATATTAACAAAATTGAAATTGAATATCGATCCGATAATCCGAATTGAATTCTATATTGAATTATTAGAAATGTTTAAACAAATACACTGCATTTGAATTACGTAACACATCATAGAGTTTGCTGGCACATATAATAAAATATGTTTATTATGTTCCTCGAGGCTCTCTCAGTTATGAGTAAATCGGACAAAACGTGAGGATTTAATATGAAAAAAGCCGGAACAAGTGCAGAAATGCCGGGAAGTTGTTTGATAGTTAAAAATTGATTCCCCATAAACGAGACAACACATCCGCCCGATCTCGAAGGAGCGTTCACAAGAACGGTGTGTGGCAAAAAAACTTTGCCTCCACAATAGGCCGACTCGCATCTGCTATCCGGCGTTTTATAAGCAGATGTTCATAAAGGGGCCCGGATAAAAAAAAATCACTACCTGCACGCACTCATTGTCGTCCGTGTACTTACTTGAACTTGAGACGGTACCGAGACCGGAGGGTGGCTATGGTGCGCTAGTAATTGGGGCATTCCCACGAACGGTCTATTTGCACATCCATTAAAATAAATCTAAGCCAGACGTCATTATAACCTTAGTTTCCGTATTTACACGTAGTACAAAATATAATCCATCGCTATAACTACTAGTTCTTCATCGAACAACTCGAACTAGACACTAATATAAAGTTTTAATTTCTGCTTTTTATTTTTCTAAAATATAAAATTATATTTAGCCTCAAAACTAGGTTTTTATGTATGTGCCATATATGCCCCATTGGTGCTGCAATGCACGGGGGTTTTTCGGGAGGAATTAACATTAACTCACTACGCTTGTCCAAGGTTGTTTGGCCAAAATATCCATGCTGGGATAAATTCCTGTAGGCCATACCATAATATATTTATCTCAATGCGGGAAATGAACCCGTGAATATCACTTCAAAAGCGGCAACTTCTCAATAAACCGCCTCTAAGCTGGTTAGGTCATTAATTATTTTATATTGCTGTTTATATTATAAAAATAAATTTAAGACTTCTAACAAAAATAAATCACTTCAAAGAACGCATGTTAGATCAATAATAAGAAAAAATCAATAAAAGGTATAAACATGGTATTGTATTATAATCTTTATGTTAATATTGCTTTGAATATAGCGTCCAATATTGTTTTAGATACTACTAGTTTAGTTGATACCGAAGAAATGGTAAAAAAACTTGCAGTTACCATCTTTTCTACCACATCATCGGTAACGATTTCGGACAGATACAACTTCTTTAAAATAAAAAAAACTGATGATCAAAAAATAATTTTGTTATCAAAGCAATAAAAGATACATTTTAAATTAAGACGGTGCAATATTAAGTATCAAGATTAAAAAACCGAACCTTCGTAAAATCAAATTGTTTTCGCCTGTGCTCACTTCACTTATACGCCTTAATCGAACTATATTGTATAATACGCCACCATAATTAATAATATAACTGATAATAACATATATAATAATTATGAAAATGAAATAAAAACACAACATCACTAATATAAGTTGGCAGGAAAAGTCTATTGTTAGTTAGTTTTGTTTTCCCTTTTTAGAAAAATTGTAAACAATAATGTAAGTTCAGTTTCTTTTATTGAATAGGAAGGCAAACGAGCAGGCAGGCAGTCACCGGATGACAATTTACAACGCCGCCCATAGACATCCGCAGTGCCATGGGCACTGCAGAAGCGTTGTTGGCCTTTAAGGAAAGTGTAGGCTTGTTTTTAGAAGGTTCCAATCTCGTATCGGTTTGGAAACGCTGCTGGAGATAGCTGGTTCTACAGAATAGTCGTGTGTGGAAAGTAATGAGATTTATCTTTCTACTTAAGCGCGAGGGATTTAAGGAAAAATAAAAACACACTATCATTCCCCATAGGGATGTATTAGTTGCGACTTCCATATGAAACTAGATATGGAAATATACACACATATTGTATCAATATTTAGTTCCGTTAGCTTTCAAAAAATAGTATCTATCTCCCTTTAGGTTAAGTTGTTTTATATGTATATTCTTATTGACCCTAAAAACAATAAAGATTAAACAATAATACACTTTAATATATATATTTAAAGGCTGTTTAGTACAAGAATTTAAAGAATTACAGATATTGTGGATTTTTTCTTTTAAATTAAATAGGTAATTTATTTAAAGATGTTAATAAATGAAACTTTATTTTTCCACACAATCAACAATTCCATAATAAAACTATCACAGTCCAATTTTGGATATCGGCCTTCCTTGTTGTCGTTTTCCCCACGTTTCTATTGAGGATTGCAAATTGTATTTTTATTGATCAAACTGCATCTCTTCTGGTATTTGCTTCCTAACGACATCAATGGGCAGAAATGGTGTGACTTTATTTTGTTTCGTGAATACCAAAGCATAAGTAGAAGATTTTAGGTCTCTTTTTCTTAAGGAATGAAGCACTGTAGCAAATCAAAGCAGACTTCAGTCTTCTATGACATTGGAAAGAACATGATGGTCTCATTAGAAACATGGCCACCCTAAAATTACATTGAGCAAGACATAAAGAACAAATCTAAGGTTTTCATACATCACCATTCTTATATTTTACAATAAAGGAGTTCGTAATTGTGTTGCTTGTTCGGGCGAACGTAACTCCCGGTCCCTTATCCCAAACTGGGATATTCAATTGTGATGTAAACAAAGCGTGAGGTAATACGCGTACGTCGAATAACAAAAATGTATCAGCTTTGCTGTCTTGTGAAGGACGCATATCTGTTTGACATCATCATACACTTTCATACATACATAACCCACGATAGAAAACGTATTTAATGTAAGTAGAAAAAGACGTATTTTAAGATGTCAGAACAGACTGTCAGTTTCAACGCTGTACAAAATTTTCCATTGGCCATACATAGATCTGTGAGACTCAAATCATTCGACGCAGTGTTTTTTTCTGACCCGAATATACAATACACTTTTTTTGACATCTGTCTCATTATGTTTGATTGCTGTAAAATGGATCTCTCAATTTCTAAGACAATGGACATAAGCCCATAACGCTTGTGCAAGGCGGATTTGTGGGTCACCTAGACTGGGAAAAGATGAACAAAATGTATGTAGGCCATACATATACATAATATATTTATCATATGTAGGAATTGAACCCGCCATCGGCTTCGTTACAGCTGTTTTATACAAGACACGCAGACAACGTCGTAGGCAATGGCTTGTTTAAAATGAATCCTTTGTTCTTCACAAGTGCATTTATGAGATGTTTACTTTGTTGTAACTCGATCTTATGCAGTAGATACGTCCCTATCAACCAGCTGCTGCATTCTTGTTCACTGTTCACTTTTGTAACTCAACCAAATCATAAGATGACAAGTAAATGTCAAATTTTTTTTACTGCTAGCCTTAGTTGAAAGCCACTGCCTATTATAACAGTGAAATATTTAAAAAAAAAGCTAGAAATAACGTACGATTTTTTGGTGGCAATTTGCGAAACGACTTTCAGTTTTTGTTTCATTTTTAATATACATAGGTGGTATTTTATATTTTTATGGGATAGGAAGGCAAACGAGCAGGCGTGTCACCTGATGAAAAACAATCAACGCCGCCCATAGATATCCGCAGCGCTATAGGCAGTGCGGAAGCGTTGCCGACCTTTAAGGAAAGTGTCATTATGGCAGTGGGAGTGGGGGGTGTTGGGCTTCCTCAACTCAGCCACTCATCGTACGAAGCGCGGTAGCTAAGCTACCACTCCGACGCCGGTTTTCTGCGGGAGTGTGGTACTTCTTCGGGCAAGCCGACCCATTCATGCTACAGACAAATAATATGCCATTCTTTACAAAGTATTCGTCTGCGGCGTAATTCTAACATTTTGTATGCCATAAAAGGCGAAATACATAATGAAAAACAAAATTGAAACTGTCCATAGACATATAAGGATATAGAATATAATTATTGTAAGGAATAACTTATTTCTGTAAGATTTAAAGATGCAAGTGTAATTTATTCAAATTGTCGTTTCCAAAATTAATATTTCCTATTAAATATTTTCTAATATTTGAATAGAATTCGAACCTAGGACTCACAGCAATGCCGTCACGGTGCCGTATAACAAACACTGTGTAATAATTGGCAGATCAAACTGTAGTGAAATTTCAAGCTCCAATGTTTTCGTTACTTTAATGTGATTCAGTTCTTCGGACGTATCACTAGATGGCGTTATGTGTTCCATATTAAGAGACGGTTTTCGTAAAAAATATGAGATCAAGAAAGAAATCGTTGTTTAATTCTATTAATATTATCTTTAAAAACATGTAAATGTGACATGTTTTTTAATATTTTAATTTGATTCATTAAGTGGTATTGCAAAATCTTAATTTTTATAATACATTATAATATATTGTTATTCTAACGAACAATGTACTTTATTTAGGTTCATGATGATCGTGAGGATGTAAGTATTGGGGGAAAATGTTTGTCTTTAATGGTTCACTGGTGGTAGCAAACCCAAAAAGTTATATTCTAAACGCAACACTCAAAAAATTGAGCTGTTATCTCTTTTAGGTACAAATTGGACTTTTCCCGCCAACTTACACCAGTGACATTGTGTTTTTATTCCAATTTCATAATCTTATATTATTATCAGTAATATTGTTAATTTGTGATATTGTATTATGTAAATGTATACAATATGGTTCGATTAAAGCGTATAAGTGAGGTGATATGAAATAAATGCATGAATCGTGACTTTTTAAGTGAACTGAAAAAGTCCATGGAATGTTTTGGTAGAATAGCCACCATTTTATCAAGACGTAATGAGATAAGTTAACTAGTTATATTTTAAGAGATTTGATGTTATCGTTTTTTACTTGACACTGACATAATAGTTATACCTACTTGCCACAAAGAAAGGGAAAGTACAAATTATTTAAAAACACTATTTCTCGGTATTGCAATAATATTAACGTTTCGAAGATTTCTGAACATTTATAGATATCACAAGAACTCCCGTAAAATGATAAATAACTTTGTTAGAGCCAGCCTACGCATAACCAATTAACTCACAGATATTTCAATTGTAAAGGATAAATAAGCCCCGACCATTACTTTTATAAGTTTGCCTACGTGTCACCTAGAATTCTCCTTGGCTTTAGATACTATGTACAACAGTTTGATTTTTTTAACGGAAAAGGCAAGTATTTGCCTAATAGTAAGTTTTCACCTCTTACTTATCGTGATTTTCTTTGCAGAAAACAATGGCCCCATGACTAACAACAATATTTCAAATAAAAAAATTATTTTAAAAATGACACTGAACTAATAGGTTAGGACTTTTCCCGCCAACTTACATCAGCGTCGTTGTGTTTTTATTTCATTTTCATAATCTTATGCTATTGTCAGTTATATTGTTTAATTTTAGTGGCATATTACACAGTATAGTCTGGTTTTGGTAGAATAGCCACCATTTTATCAAGACGTAATGTGACAAGCTGACTAGGTACAATTCAAGGTACTGCATATTAGATATTGTGTTTTAGTTGACACTGGCATAATAGTTATAACAAATTGTCACCAAAGAAAAACTACCAGGTACAACAGACAGATGTCTGAGAGAACCGATACGAAATTCTAAATCTATTCAAATGTTTTTGAGATAGTAAGGTAAACAAGCATGTGTGTTTGCTTGATGGAAAACATTATTAATGGAGTCAGGCGTTACTTTGCGGAAATCCATCACTATGTGGACAGTCAAAAGTTTTACTTAGCTAAGATCCGCGACAAGCAAAACAATAACAGAAAATTAATAATGTGTGTTTTTCTGCTGGATGAAGTGGATTTATTTGGAATTTAAACCGAAAATTTACCGAAAATCAGCCATCAATTCTCCACCCACCAAACACCGTACACAACACCACTACCACTTTTCCACCTTGAAAACGACACGTGTTTCGCCCCAACACGAGGCATCATCAGGTATAGTAGACTCTACGGAAGACAACCGAAAAGTTTGACTGTCCACATAGGGATGGAATACAATAAACGCATGATATCTTCAACACCATAGAGGATGGAGAAGCGTTGCAGGCCTTTGAGTTATGTGTAAGTTTATTTTTTGAAGGTTCTCATGTCGTAGTGGTGCGGAAAATTTTATATTTATCGGTCTTGGGGGGGGAAAAATAATGTGGTAGGACTCCCTTTTAGTGGATTTAGAGTTCGCAAAGGATATCCGCCAGGAGCTGAGTGAGTGAAGTGGCTTATAATGATAATAAATCAATATTAAAAAAAAAACATTTGTCGGTGAAAAGTCTATAATGATAGAAAAATTTCCGATTCACCGTAAACACCTCACGTGGAACTTCTAGATGGATTTATTTCTTTGTGAAGTACACTTATATAACGATATTTTTTTGTGTTGCTGAGATACGAACAAATAATCTTTTTAACGTGAACTCATTAATTTGATTTCCAAGAAGTAGTTATAAGAACATCCTAAAGGAATTCAACATCAATGGAAAAATGATAATACTCGTAGATATTATGTAAAATGTATCGTCTTTTATTGCTATATCTAGCAAATAATGTGGATATTGACGACCCTTTATGAAAATTCAGAATGTGTCTAAAATGGCCCGACTGACGATTCATCAGGGGGTGCTTGTTCCGAGTCTAATATAAAGTTGTGAAAGTTGGATTAGGCAGAAGAGATACGGCAGTATCGGGAGGCCGGGGTGGCGTACCCGTGTACCAATACCATAAATACCGTACAAGCGGCTAGGCGAAGATACTCCCTGACCATTTAATCGTGCAGTTACAACGTTTTCGCTTTCTTGCTTCGATTCGATCACTAGTGGTAGAGCGACGCTGCCTGTAGCATGAATGGGCCGGCTCGCCCGGGGAAGTACGACACTCCCGTAGGAAACCGGCGTCTGAGTGGTAGCTTAGCTGTCTGAGTTCCGGAGGCCCAACACCCTCCCCTTCCCACTCCCCCTCCGATTCCAACTCCCACTCCCATAATTTCACTTTCCTTTAATCTCGGCAACACTTCCGCACTGCCTATGGCGTTGCGGACGTCTATGTGCGGCGTTGGTTGCTTTCCATCATCATCCTACGCCATAAAAAAAGTTACTTATTCCGAGTCTGAGTGCCTCACTTATCTGCTTGGGGCAAGGGTTGTATTAATGTTTTTCATTCCATTCCTTTAGAAATGAACAGCCAAGTGTCCTGCAGTGGGACATTTATGGGCTGTAAAAGAAGGGTACAGCAGTGGAATCGAATGTGTGATACAGTGAATAGGCGCACAGTAAAGCGATTAAAAATTGCCTTTCTGGTTTGTAATGGGATAGGAATGCAAACGAGCAGGCATGTCACCTGATGCAATCAACGCCGCCCATAGACACATGTAGGATTGTTTTTTTGAAGCTGAGTCGTATCGATTCGAAAACATCGCTGGAGGTCGCTGGTTCAACAGGGTAGTGGTAATTTTGTATTTAGCATATTCGATATGTTATCCAAGTGTTATCAATTACTAAGGACTCGGTTAAAATCGAATAATTGTTTGAAATATTAAATATATTATGGTAACTCAATTGGTTCAGTGTTAAAAAGTTAGTTTTGATGATATGATGATATCTGAATTCGATGATATTTATTTCTGACGTTTAATTTTGGGTGCGTCTTTCTACCTTACAATACGGAGAATTCAAGTGGAGTTATAATATTCAAATTCTATTTAATTACATTTGTTTCTTTTTCCCAATTACCTATATTCTATTATAATTCCTAATAATATATGTGTGTGTATGTGTGTATGTATTTATTTATATATACATACACACATACAATTTATATATTTGATTATGGCTATTATCTTTGTTTATTGATATATTATTCTTTCTTTTCTAGCATTATAACCATATGGTATCACCAAACTACATCAAATTATCTTTTTAACATTGTGTCCATCCTACGGTTGTCTGGAAGATATTAGCGATAAGACCGCTATTTGTATATAAATATTAAAATTATTAATTGTATAACTTTTATTTTTGGTGAACAATAAAGAATATATCTATCTATATATTTTAGTTGCAATCGTTGACAAGAATTCTAGTAGGTACTAAAAAATCCTAGTGTGTTTAAAAAACAGAATATAGACTGTAAAAGAAGACAGTGCTCCACTATCTTTTCACTATATTCTATTTGGGCTTAAGATAAAATTTGAATCATCACTAATAGCTTTTTAAAATTAATGAAGGTTTCAAGTTTCAAATAAAGTACTTAACTGTTCAAAAAGTTCTCGGTGACTACGTAGCAACGAATATTATAATCAATAAGAGACAGAAACATTCTGAGAAGCTATCACTTTTCCTAAAGAAATTATTATAAGATATATCTTAGCGAGTATTCATGAATTCCTCCGCATGAACTCGAAGATCGGGCTAGGTGCCGCTTCTTGGGGGTGGCCTACGTTCAGTAGTGGGCTGCCAAGAGATGTTGATTGAATGATTGAATGCTATATATCCGATTCATTAATCGAAATATATAGAATCATTTTTTTATTAATAAATAATGACTTGTATAATTTTTTTAAGTTAATCATACCATATTTGTTTTATATTTTATTATTTTCTTTAATATTATAGAAAGGTAACAAAATTGTGTGCTACAAAGGTCTCATGAACTAAAGCAATCTTGTCTTAATTTGTCTTATACAGAGATATAAAGCCCATTTTCTAACGTAATTCATGCGTATAAGTGAGCGTCTAAATAAATATTTAATGTCGAACTTTATAAGCTATTAATTAATCTATTAAAGTTATTAATTGCGTCGCAACAATAATGAGTGAGTGAATTCATCAGATCCCATTAGACGGTAGGTCGTGTTTTACAAGCGCCGTGCGTGTATACAAGGTGTTAAAGCCACTCCACGGTCTATGTGTAGTGTAGACATAGTAACGCCAGGGCGGGCGGAAGCTGCGACGCATCCCGCCTTATTGCAGTCGCTAGTCACCCTCACCCCGCGCTTCAACCCCCTCGCCACTCGGCCGAACCGTACCACCCCTCCTCCCCCGCGCCCCGCTCTCCCCAACTCGCGCCGCACCCCGCCGGCACGCGGGGCGCGTGCGCCCGCCGGCCGGCGAGTCAGTTCACCGCCGCGCCGCGCCGTTACTACACGTCTGTATTACCACCGAACGCGGCATTTAAAAAAACGATCGAACGCGCACTCCCAATTTTCGAACTAAGTGACACGAGGGGGAGACCTCTCTCAGCCATCAAGATTGCTTCTCAAGTGGAAATGCCGTCAAGCCTCTTCGGCGAATTGGGGGGCGGCGGTCTCGTGGAGGACCAGCGCGCTTTCCAGCTTGCCCTAGAGCTTAGCATGCTGAGTTTCGGCGAGACGTTACCGGCGACGAACCCCTTGTCCAGCCCGCTCGGTTTTGCGCCACCACCAGACGACCGCGCGAAGAAATCGCAAAACATGACCGAATGTGTTCCAGTGCCATCTTCGGAGCATGTAGCGGAGATTGTCGGCAGACAAGGTACTGTATGTTTGAGGTTAGAAATCGGTGTCCTCCTTTCCTCTCCTCCCTTACATAAGGGCGCACGTGTCGCGCCGATTCGCTTAGGTTATGTTCGATCAGAGCCCTCTACCCTCTATTCCTAATTCTGCACCCGATGACTTTGTTTGTTTACGAAAATATGTATCTGATCGTTATGGCCGGCATGTCATTTGTAGTAATTTTATAATAAAATTTTTATACACATCGCATGTTAGTTATGCAGTGTAATAGAATTCTAAAAATGTTCAAATATTCGACGGTTATATGTTTATTTTTTTTATTTTATTCATCGTCTTAATCGTTGGAACTGTAATCAAATTTTATTTTTTAAAACTGCGGCGTCTCAAATCAGTGAGATTAAAAAGCATCGGGTCTAATTAAAAGGTAGAACACCACAAAAAATTATACCCCGAGGGATGTTCAGAGTTTTTCTTGTGAGGGCTTCGTAAAAAATTCCGACAAAGCGCGCTTCGGGGTAAACCTTATCTGAGACTAATTTCTCAAAATGTGCACCGGTTTCGCGAAAAAAAAAACTAATTTGGCTTTCCTTTGGGACGGTTTATTTCTAGTTTCGTTTTGGCTTATACAGTGGGTATCAAATTATTTTTGGAATGTGTTATGCCTTATTTATGCTTTTTATTTGAAGGTAGTTTTGGTGTTAATTTGTGTATTTATATACCTTAATATTATTTATTTGAAATCATTAGTTTTAATAGAATTATGATGTTGCTATTAAAAATAATATGATTTACATTAGAAAGCTTGTATTAAATACGTGTGTTAAGTTGTTAATGCCTTTAAATTTAAAAAAAATGGGTTACTAAAACAATTGGCGCGCACATGTATTTTTTGTTTTCTTATCGAACGCCTTTGTCGTAGCCAAAACAATACTGTTTTACACCTAACAGTATCAAAATACTGAAGGCCATGCATGACTGTTCTTAATCAGGGTTGTGCATTACAAAGTTAAAGTCGATGCTATATAATTTTTTTTGGGGTAGGTACTTTTCATTAGCTTTCATAATCATTTTTAAAACTTAGCGCAAGTTCATTACTAACTGCTATTAGTGTTCCTATTTTTCGCTTACGTTACAGATAACGAATACAATGCTATTTGTACATACAGAAACTAAAATATTATCAAGTTTGTTAAGAATTTGGTATTTTTAATAATCATGTCGTCATAATCATTTTTTTTTTATTTGAAATTTGCGTTGGCTGATGGTCTAACTGTTCACCATTCTGGCAACCCTGACGGAAGGAGACAACAAAGTCGGCTTTATGTTAAATACACGAAATAGGTAATTAGTTTAGAGGGCGTCGTGAATAAATTTCGGGATATCTTTGAATTGAGCCGTCAGGTCGTCACGCACCACCGAATATTCGGGTGTGACTCCCATTGTGCCCGCCACATTGCACTGCGTGCTCGGGAACGTATTATTTTATAACTGGCAATATTTTATTTTATCACTCTATTATTATTCGTGCATCTGGCAAAACTGATTTTTTTATATAAAAATAATAAAATATTCTCTATGGCCAGTGTGCACACAAAAATTTAGAACGAAAAGCATGAAATATATTTTAATAGACCTATAACAGTACTCGGTTGGATATTGACCTACCTTAAAAGTAAGGAGTGTTGACTTAATTTATCCCCATTCTTACTTACAAATTTATAAAAAATGTTAACTCTAAATTATAGTCCATGTTACTAGGATAACAGCGTTGCATGATTATTTGTTAAAACCGCTTACAATATACAAGCGAACTAATTAATTAACTAAAAGCTTTGTTATTCGTAATTTAATTACACCCACGACGTTAAGTACCGCACAATAACTGTGTGCAAGTCAATAAAAATACAATTAGAAAACGCAAAAGTAAGGATCCATATATATGTCAAATAAATACGTCAAAAATAAAAAGAAGTTGCCTCGATTGCATCCGCAAAAATTTCGAACACTGAAGTACCCACTGCTCTTCTCCAGATTTTAAAGTACCATTATGTTCATTGAAATTCGGTCAGACCTCGAATCGTGATATATACAGTTATACTGACTAACATATTATATTAACTTATATATAGTATGATAGAATAACCATTCATGGTTATCTTAACATACTAAAGAGTACTATAAATTATAAATTTAATCAAGTTGTTGATAGGCAAGCATTAGTAAAATAAAATATCTACCAACCAAGATTTCATTCGTGAAACTCCCTCAGAAAAATGTATGCTGATTTGTAGAATAAAACATATAGACAGTTTTTAAATTGAGCTACATAGCTTCGATATTATGAAAATCTTATCAAAATAGTTATAGTTTTCCCGGAATGAACTAACAAACAAACAATCAAGATGAAATAAAAATGGGGCTTTATAACGTAATATTTTTTTAATACAATTTCGTTTCCTTTATTTAATTTTTTATAATCTGTATTTTTTATCATTTGAACAACTGGCTTTTAGTGGCAAAGCTACCGCAAACGGAGTTAGCACATTCCATGTCACGTGGGGCGTGTATTGTTTTGTTTTTCGTGTATGGTTTACAATAATTAAAATAATGTAAAAATCATAATAATCAAGTAGGAATTAGTTTGACAAAGACTAATACCCTAATATATATATTTATTTCGAATCTGAGTGACAATGCGATATTGTGTGGCCCGTGCTCACCAATGGTACGTATATGGGCTGAGAAAGAAAAAAATATAGTGTATATGTATATGAATAAATATGACAACCAATTTGCTTAGTGGCGAAGTTACCGCCTTTAAAGTCTATGGTCACGGGTTCTATTCTCGTATCGGGATAAATATATGCATGACCTAACAGATATTTATTGCGTATTTGGATGCGAATCCGAATTGGGCATACGTCGTGAGTTTAACGTTCGTTCCTCTAGAAATGGGGAGGCCCGTGCTGAGCAGTGGTAGGTATATGTATGGGATGCGAAAAAAAATTATAGTGTATATATAAATAAAGTAACTAAAGTCACAGACATAGCCTTTCGAATTAGCAAACTAATGTGGCAATGGGCTGGTCACGTTTCGTCACGAGTGCTGGAGTGGAGACCGCGTCTCGGTAAACGTAGTGTGGGACGCTCCCGGCTAGATGGTGCGACGATCTGCTCAGGGCGGCTGGCAGAAACTGGATGCGTGTAGCCAAAGATCGGGCTAGGTGTCGCTCCATGGGGGAGGCCTATGTCCAGCAGTGCACTGCCGCAGGCTGCTGCTGATGATGATGATGATATATAAATAAATATGACAACCACATAGCTTCGTGGCGAAGTTACCGTCTTTAGAGTCTATGGTAACGGGTTTTGTTCTCGCATCGGGATAAATATATGGATTGCCTAACAGATATTTAATGCGACGTTTTCCCAATAGTGGATTAGTCAACGTGGCAAACGTCGTGAGTTTAACGTTCATTTCTCTAGAAATTGAAAATTGGGCCCGTGCCCATCAGTGGTACGTATATATGTAAAAAAAAATAATCATAACATCGCGCACGGCATGCGTAGGGAGAACTAGGGATGAGAGGGGTCAACATCCAGCGTATAAATGACGCAGTTAACTAGAATGTTGATCTACGGCGTAGATTGCGTGTTACATTGGATTACAAACCACTATTTCTTTATTAGCAATCATTTCAATATTGAAGTTCAAGTGTTGCTTCTGTTGTATGTAGACAACTTATTACAAGATACAATACAATTACACTTTATATCATCTGTGGATATTTTTTTATTTTAAAAATAGAAACTTTTATTTGTGTAGTGTAATTTTTGTAATTGAATTAAATAAAAAAAAATATTTAATTTTTTATTAGAAATAGAAATCTATATTTGTGGTACCATTTTTTAGAAAAGCAATAAAGCTTTTATTAAAAATATTATATTCTTCTTAGAGAGCCTCTTCGAATAGTGAAGGTTGACAGACAGCACAACTTAGATAAAATTAAAAAAAAAAAATTTAAAAAAGAATTTAAAAAATATTACGCAATTCTGTAAAAAAAATACCTATAAAGTACTTTTGTTTCATTTAAAGGCAATTAGTTATGACTAATATGCCATTGTCAATTAACATACGATATTATCAAATCATTTGAAATGTAACTAGTCAGCTTGTCATGTTACGTCTTGATAAAAAAATGGTGGCTATTTTACCAAAACCTTCTATGGGCTTTTTCAGTCAACTTAAAAACTCACGATATACGCATTTATTTTATATCACTTCACTTATACCACTTAATCGAACTACATATATTATAAAATACACCACCATAATTAAACAATATACCAGATCATAATATAAGATTATTAAAATGAAATAAAAACACAACGTCACTCATTTAAGTTGGCGGTAAAAGTATGATAGGTACTTAAATAACTACTACATTGACAGTATTTATTTACTGGTGTAATATTACGCCGCCTTTATATTGTCCAATGATTCTTGGAAGTACGGATAAACGGAACTACGGAGTCCCGGTCATAAATACCTAATTAAAAGAAAAACATGTAATGATACTATTATTAGTTTTCGTAGGTAATATTTATTTCATATTTCGTTGAAATTTCAATTAATTGTTATTTCTTTTATTCCCGCCAAGCATGCCACTAATTGGACCCATACATTTCTATTAAACTAATGTCTAGAAATGGACTTATTGCAGCTATTTTTGTGATAATATAATACAGTAATACCCCGGACTTACGCGATAGGTGGGACCGACCGCTATCCGTGTAAGTCGGGGTACAATTTTGCATATAAAGACAACAAAGTATGTTCAATTGGGATCAGAGACTAAATAAAACAATAATTTAGCAAATAAATGTGTAGATTAAAAAATCGTGTAACTCTGAATTCGATTCGATGTCGAGGTAGCGTAAGTCGGGGTATTATTACTGTATCTATATTTTAACTTTTTTATTTATTTTCGTACATTATGTGGTTTTATAAACATTTTCACAAACAATTTGTCCACTGTTTATTAGCCTTCTCGCTTACACAACCTTCCAGAACAATCGGAGTAATGTTACCATATCCTATATTAGCGAAAGTTCGTATCGGTCTAGTATTTTATTTGAGACAAGCTTGTTTGTTTTCAGTTAAGCAACTAAAACTGCCAATAACTTAACAAGAATCTAATCGCAATCGGACCTTCGACGCATAGTTATACTCTGAAACGCTAAAATCACTATTTGATTTAGTTAAGCTATCAACAATTGTGCCGGAATCGATATTAAATTGCCTAATGGCTTTAAGTTTGTCCACGAGGTGCGATAATCACAATAGCTTGGCTATTATTGCAATTGCAACATAATAAGCAAGATTGTTTTAAAAACTTGACATTTATGTTATCCTGGTCATATACATATAAAATAAAAATTATGAGAGAAGACAATAATGAAATGAAAATGAAAGACGAAAATTATAATAGTAAAAAATTTAAAACAAAAAGAAGCATCAAAATACAATCATAATAATTATGTTTCCTATATCGCAGTATGGATTATGTAACACACACTCGCCACAGCGCTGATTTTTAGTCTGGCCTTTTTTATTAACTTCCATTATTATACTTAGGGATTTTGTTGTTCACTACCGCGACGGTTTCTGGAATAGTCCATCTATCCTACGATACACGGCGCGCGTGTACACGTACGTGTATGTCATACACGTTATAATGAAATATTTCTCGATGAAAATGAACCTGTTTCTATAAAAATGACACAATATAAATTGAATTTTAGCATAATCCTTAAATTTCCTTTGTCATGAGATCGCTGCGGCATTCTACTGGGTAGCTAGTATGTTTATAAAAAATATAATTTTGTAAATTTTAAAATTGCACAAAACTGTCTAGGCGTTTAGAATCGCGCATAACTTAAAGTGTAGGTATTAGGAACGCAGCGATATCTGAGAGGTCTTTTATACGCAACTCTGCAAAACAGAAAGGTGCATTCCATTGAAAACTTTTCCCATAGCAAAAGAACAATAACATACAATTATAGTGGACTATATCGCCGCGCATTCCCTCGCGTTTGCAGCCAAAGCAAAAAATACACAACCATACATTTACAACGATTTCGATGTAGCTCGCTGCCCTTTGCAGCGACAAGGTGGGCATCGGCGAGCATTTCGAATTATGTGGGTTACATCGTTATATTTAGGTTGGTTCGTTCGGGGAGCGTCGTTCGTTCAAATGTTTTAGTTCTGCGACGGCAGATCGTTTGTTTTTTCTTTCGTCGACGGGAATTAACTGCGGTTTGGCTTCCCAATTTATTTTGTAGCAGCCCTGTGTCACAGCTTGGTCGATACGACTCTAGCAACAAATGTCCAGTTAATTTTCTATTTCATAGCTGTATTTATAATGTCATTAGCGAGACCGTAATTAGAAAGGTTCACGGTGAAATTTGAAAATAAACCCATCGAAACCAATCACTGTAATTTCAGACAAGTATTTCTATATGAACTTACATCACAAAACTATATTAATATATGGTCGTTCTAGTTATTAGAATTCGTAAGTTGGTATATTAGTTGGGGGGGAAGTCTTATCGCGTATAGTATGTATAAAACTTCTTTGGTTGTACTCTATGAAACTGGCTGGTTTTGGTGTCATTAAAAAGATTATTTTCTAAAAAAAAACAAATTAATAAAATGTTTTTTCCATATATTTTTATTTGTTTTTCTTTTTGTCAAAATGAATGAATCTATCAAAATGAAATGTAAATAATTTTTAATAAAAAAAAAATGTCTTGTGTTTTCATATAAAATGCGAAGAAACTTTTTCCCCAACCTATTAAGTATTTTTTTCTGAAACAACGAATAACTGATTAACTACTAAAAGAATAAACTATTAAAGTTGATTTTTTTATTGCTAAAGTTTACACCATTTTTACTTATCCTATCGGATAAGATTTACGATCATCTATTAGATGGCAAGAAAATTGAGAAGTGCGAAATCAAACGTTTTTACGAGGAAGGTTATGAATTTTAAAAATTAAGCCAACCATTTAACATTTAACATATGACATACCAGCAATTATTGTATTTATTTCCATATCAGTTTAATTTATTTTATATCTAAGTTTTTAGATACGTCTCTGTTTTTCGTTTTTATTTAACTTAAGTTTTAGAACGGCTAAATGCTTTAGTATTGCAAAGGAGTGCAGGTTCTTCTACGTAAATTATACTATTAAGTCATTACAAAAGCTTTATCCCTGTCATTTGTATGAGTGTCAATGGAGTACAGTGCATTATATAAGAAAATAGAACATAAATACAAGATAATAACAGGCCGATATTGAAGATAATAAATAAATAAAAAAAGTAAATCTATTTAATAATAATAGAATTTAATAATTTAAAACAAATTATTCGCCATTTTGTTATTCAAAATGGCGAAAGCCCTTAATGCGATCATTATTACACAGCCTCATTGTTAATATCTTCAATAAAACGAACATTTTCCTCTGCCCCTATATTTCGTGTTGAGAATACGCAAGATTCTCAAGGGCTCGATGATATTCTAATTATTTCGTACAGTTACAAACGAATAATTTCAATAACACTTATATTGAAAAAGACCTTGGGCCTTGGACCTGTAAGCTGCGAGACACACTAGGACCTTGTAACTAGGTGGTTTTCGTAGAACATACTCATACAGTCTTGATTTCCAATGCAAATATTACAGTATCTAGTACGTGATATACATTAAAATAATGAGTTCCCAAAAAGGATTTATTGTCATACGATATGATGAATCTAATGTTTAAAAAAACGAGGAATATTAAAAATTAAAAAAATAATTTTCAAAGAGTTCTTAAAAACCATAAAGTTTTCACAGGTATCTTGAGTGATTCCCGGCATAGAATAGTGGATGATTTATTGATTGGTTTTGGATCTCTAGGCAGCGACTAAGAACAAAAACCAATCTTCAATCCCCAATATGCCTTCCAAGCGTGGGGATTACATTAATATCCTGCAATTTTCAGAAAAGTCAATGTCCAGCAGTGGGACATATACAGTTTTATTAATAATTAGGATACTGTCATTTAGTGAGAAAACGATTAAATAGAAAAAGTATAGAATAGTAGGTTGTTATATTTGTGCCACGTACTTTATGTAAAGTTAATTTAATTATTACTGTTATTATGAAGTATTTTATGTTTTCTTTGAATTGCTTCGCTCAGAGGGTGAACTTTTATTAAAAAAATTCAAGGCAAAAGATTCCGAATCTCGTTTCTATTTGCCTTTACTTAGAAAATAAAAGCGATGTTCCAAGAAGATCTTTAGACCATTTATTCCTTTTTGCAGTCGCTGCTTAACCAAGCCCACAATGGGCAGAATGGCGGACTGGTAGAATGGTAGAAATTCAATACGCACTTTGCTTACAGAAATGCTTCCCTTGTGTTTGTGCTTAATCACAAATATGATTTTCACGGACTCCGCTGTCTGTAATGGTCCTTCTGTTCGACGCTATTGATTTATTTTTGTCTGGCGTCTTTTTTCACTTGCTTTGTTTTTATGTTCTCCGGGTTATTGTTGAGAGTTAAAATAGATTTGTACCGCGTTTTTTATGTTGTATTTTTTTTTATAAATTTGTTTGTCAAATACGAACATTATAAAATTAATTTTAGTTTTCTCTCCATTTTAGCATTTTTATCAAACATTTAGATTGTAGATTTACTCATTTTAATTAATAACACCTTTCCATAGATCATTATTCGTTCGTATTTATGTATAAATATATAATAATCTTTGGTGCATTTTTTAATGATAGTGTCATTTTTGAATGACTTAACCTGATTAGTCGCATTGCGAAATATACAATATTTTTTTATTGAAATTTATAAGTCATGGTATGCAATAATCCGATAGATGGCGGTATATCAAGTTATTAGCAAATTCCATATTTGTGGGCCAACATCAGTCACAATCACAAAATATTACCAAATCTGAAACCGATAGGAGGCGCTGTGGTCGAGTTATTAAAAATTTAAAAATCAATCTCAAAACGCCACCTAACGGAAACAACATCTGTTAGTTTATAGTAAAATGGTGGGCCTTTATGTGTAAAATTAGTAGATATCGAATGTAAGTTTAAAAAAAAAACATTGAATACGTTAAAAACAAAAGGCATAAATTATAATGTTTGTTTTGTTTTTTTAAATTTTACGTCTGCAATATAATTATGAAAACCTGTAAAGGTAACGTTATCACAAAAAATAAAAGCAATGGATAAAAGTAACAGGAGGGTATACTTAGCAAGGTAATTATGATCGCAAGTGTAATTATATAGTAATACCGTCGTTCGTTAATAGCTAGGTGTTATATATAATAAATGTGAGGGCAGGTGCTTTTGGTTGACAAAGGGGAAACGTCGAAACGACATACAATTCGAATTCCTCTCAAAACATAATTACGACTTTATATATCTACGCATTTTCAATGACATGAATGTAAAGTGAGTTACATCCTTTTTTTTGCTTTGCTGAAACCGTTTTGTATCTAATATAGACTTTACTATTATGGCAATAAGGGGTTAATGCGTGGCAGAAGCGTGCCTTTGTTTGCACGAGTGACATGTGTTTGAGACAACGCAATATACCAAAAGGAGGTTGTTTAAAATTCTCGAGTTTACGCGCGGACACGCGGTGACGTCACGTCCGGCTGTCGACGGCTCGTGTCGACCCGCTGCGACTATCGATATCGATGACCGATTGTTTCGATGTCGATCGGACCTCCTGTCGGCGACTTTGTTGTTTTGATTTGTGATTGCGTACCGCGGTGTTACAGGTCTTGTAAAATGCCGACTGACATGATAACTGAATCACGTTCGTGAAAGTCAATTTCTTAACTATTAACTTTCATTTCTTAAAGCCTATCCTAACGTTAAATTAATGATAATTTGAATATATATAAATATATATATATATATATATATATATATATATATATATATATATATATATATATATATGGCGTTGATTGCTTTCCATCAAGTGACACGCCCTACTGGTTTGCCTTCATATCCCATTAAAAATTAAGGAAAAAATATCTAATTTAACACTAAACACCTAAAATGTTGTGGGAAACTCTTCGGAAAGGCTCTTCCCTTCATAAATAAAACATAAATGTTATAACATAAATATCAAATCAGCACTCCGAAGGTGTGTAGTTTCGTGACAGATTATTTTAAATAAATATATTTTTTTTTACTTAATTTATGGTTCACAATTTTGGTCATAGTGGCTTCCACATAAAAGGTAGATATATGCTCTCGCGGACTTTTATTTAGAACTATTCAAGACAAATAATCCTACGGTACATCATCTTTGTCTAACTCCAATGGTTTAGGCAGCGTACGCCAAGATAGCGTTCAGAGGCCAAATTTTTTTCCGACTTATTTGACATGTATCGTTATATTAGGATCAAAATTACATAAAATCATTACAAATTGTAACCTATATGTTATTCCGGTGTATAACCTATATTACTGTATAGTTTCATCCAAATCCGTCCAGTAGTTTTATCGTGAAAGAGGAACACTCATACATCTATACTCACAAACTTTCGCATTTATAATATTAGTAGGATTAAAATGACAGTAAGTTAACTAAATCAATTATAACCAAATACAATAGTATTTACTGATTGCGTGTATAAAATGTTTTTTCTCACCGTGTTTTGGCACGGTGAAGGAGATGTACACGGAGTCTGGACCGTGTTTGTAGTGTCAGTGGAGCGAGCGACCGTTTCGTCTCGCTTCACTCATGTCGCCGGCCGAACTTGTTCTCGCCCCGGTATTTGAAATATGAAGTAGGCCATAACGAAGTTCCCAAAGCGTCGCGCGGTTAGTAATTCATCCCCGTCAGTCACGAGCCGGTTCTAATGACGAACCACCGTCGGACCGGTTCCACATCAATGACTGCCAACCCCCTCTCGCCCGCCTGGTTTCTTATCATCTTGATATTCGTGTGCCTTTACACCACAATAACTCTCGATGTTGACGCCAACAGACTATTTTACTCCAGTTTTCAATTCCTAGTATTTGTTCACACTCCCTTCACTCCGCTTTATATATTTATATAGATATATTATTCCAATTTTCAGTCGTTAATAAAATAATTTTTATTCATCCACTCAAGTTCAAATACACCTTATTAAACTTGTAATGGATGACACTTGATGTTAATATAATTTTTTCAAATACATATTGTTTATTAAATTTTAGTTTTATATGGGGGAAAAAAATTGTTATATAAGATATTTTTTTTTAATTCTTTATTGGTATAATGTGAGGTTATAACAAGATGAAAAAAAGAGACGTATAAAAGCTCCATCACATTGCCACTTACGGCGTACAAATTTCATTAATAATGACACACCATTAGAAATAACTAAAACAATTATTACAAAAACAATTATTACAAATCTAAATACATAGATAGCTAGATTATTATAATATCATTAAAATTATAATTTATTATTACATTTATATATCACTTTTTACTTTACACTATATATTTATCTATTATATACATTTGATTTTATATAAGATATATAAAAGGGTTTTCTTTTGCTCTTTCTTCTCTCGTTTATTATCGAATCAGTGGTACATTTTTAGTTTTAATATTGACGTTAAATCTTTTTTATGAATTTACTTTGAAAATTATCACTTGCGGACCGTATTATGCAAAAAAGATCAATCATACAAATACATAAATAAGAGTTATTACAATTTGTAACAAACAATCATTTTCTAATGACAATTACGTTATTGTTTCATAATATTTATTATTTTAAAGAGATTGGAATAAAAAGATTTTATTTTTTTTGTCATTGTTAGTTGTAGGTTTTTTTAAAGCTATCATAAAAATTGCCTTCCTATCTCATAACAAAAAAGTATTCTTAAATGATATAATAAGTCCTTACTACGTGACAATACAGATCATGGTACTGTGTGCTATTAATATCTTAATTTTTGTCGGTTTGGGATGGATCATTTTTGCACAATACTGTCGAGTAGTGAAGATGTAAATATGTTTTTAAGAGTTCTAACAATGATTTTAGTATTACTTTAATTCTTGTTAATTATTTTAACTAAGCTTATGTTTGTGCTAAGAAATGAACGACATCAATGGTACGATGGAGGATACGAACTCCCGACGTAAGCCCAAGGCTTGCCAATTGAGCTATTGCTTTTTAAGTGTTTTAGATTAATATTAATAAATACCGATTTTTATTAATATATCTTACACTGAAATAATATTCCAAATAAGTAAACAAAGTAGGGCACACGTGCAAGTGGTATGTACCAAGATCGCAACAACGGCTAGACGGTGAGAGGGAATCGGCAAGATTCGCAGCGTAGCTCGGCCTGCGTTCCGGTCGACGCCACCGCAGTCAGGGTCAAGGCTTCGGGCTCCTGCACACTTCTGCAGGCCTCGGTACACGCGGGGAACGCCCTCCGTCCTGCTCTCTCCCCGTCGAGCGGAAATGGAGCGCTAAAAGCGAATCTACTCGATACTATGTATTATTCCCACGACTGTTGGTTCTGGACATTGTGTTTAATTGACAGAAGATTGCACAGTAAGAGTAACTAGATCCCAGCAACATTGTAAACTGCGTTGTTACTTCGCACGGCGTTGAAACGTAACAGAAAATCTATGCACAACTATACTGTGTAACTACAAATAGCAATATTGAATTTAAAATTTCCTTTACAATCGCTAAATTGCTTGTTAAGAGACTAACTGCTATTACTATAACAAGATTACACAAATCTCTCTATTCGTTGACAATTTTGAATGAATCCACTCGGTCGATAGAGAAAAAAATAAACGAGCATATGGTCGCGGAGACGTCCCGAGATTCCAGGGCCCCGGTTTTTTGTGTAACTTAACAGATGCACTCTGGGACGCCACTAAACCGCATCATGCATCCCTATCCTGCATTCGGAAATGGGATCTAAGCTTGTGTCTATTACGACGAAATTGTGAGCTATTTTGAGGTGTAACCCCGTCTCTCTCACTCGACATGGCGCCATCGCCTGGGAAAGAGGTTCCCGCTCACTCGCTCCTGTTTATATTGTGCAATGTAGCAGCATTTTTAAACATGTCTACTTTTTGTTTTAGAAACGCCATAACGATGTGTCGTCTCTCTTTTATCGCTCCCTCATTACTGAGGATCGTGGTCACTAGAACTCCTCAAACGAACAATCTGTCTCCATCAGTTCCGGTCAAAAGTAGCACACACCGCCTGCTGAAATTTGGAATTATATGGCTTCCTCCACCAGGTCGGACCGTCTTGTTGGCGACCGTCATCGCGCTCTCTTCCCTTCGGTATCACCAACAATAACCAGCATTTCCAGGTTACCATCTTTTTGCATATTGATTTAGTATGCAGCTAGAGTAAACTCCAGTACAGCGTTGCAAGAGATGTCATGACGTCACGTCACGGCACCCCCACGTCTGCAGAACTTAGGGACCCTAATGAACGACTTCCTAATTGCCGCGCCAGCACAAATAAACCCGTAATCCGGCACGAAAATCATCTGCTCCGTTTAATTATAGACCTTGGGCCCTTTTGTATCTAAGCTTCAATTCGATCGCCAGACGTCTGGCGACGAGTACTCGTGGACATGAATTATTATTTATTATCCAGTCATTGTGTTTTAAACGACAGCGCGCACTGATATGAAACGGAGACTTAATGTTAAGTGTCGTTGGGTGCATTTCTCTTCGTTGTGATTCGTCACGTTATGTGCTCTTTGGGTGCGCGCGGTGATGTAAGCGACTTTATGGGGCGACAAGTCGATATGCTTCCCGCACTTATGTTGACAACAATCCATCTCTGGCTGTCAGCCGGCGCCGCGAATTAGAATCACTCCCATTTCGATTTACTCCTCGTCCAGGGCTCGAGATGATAATCGACCGTCCACGGCGGACTTTCATTATCGTGACCACTCGCGGGAACTATGCGATGGCAATTTCTGCTCGAGATTAATTTATTTGTCGCGGACTACATTACTGCTGTGGTAAAAACTTATTGAGTTTTTCTTGTGAAGGTTTAATGACAGGATATGATGTTAATGTGGCGGAGTCGAAGTCCCAGGGCGCAGATGTGCGAAATGTCGTCGGCACAAGAATGCGCCCGATCTAGTCGCCACATGTGCCCGCGCCGTGTACGGCTGTTAGCGAGATAATTGCGGCCCAACAATTGGTGGTCGACTCGATAAATTCTCGTACCGTCTTCTCTTAATGTCAAATATTCAATGTGAAGGTAAATGCAATTCTGAATCGGTCGTTACTCTATTCTACAAAATACAAATAAATTATCTTAACTTACATACCTAACCTTAACTAAACTCACGTATAAGACCGTTGCAGAACGTCAAAGGTAGAAAATTTGCTTACCTGGATCATATCATGAAACATGACAGGTACAAGTTGCTGCAACTGATCATGATGGGAACAATCGACAAGTTGGTCTTAAAAGAAAGTCTTGGCTACGTAATATCGGAGAGTGGACCGGGATAGCGAGTGCTCTAGAACTGATGCACCTCGCTAAGTAGGAGAAAAGTTGTGCTGAATTGGCTGCCAACCTTCGCTAGTCGGAAAGGCACTTTTAGAAGAAGATAAGACCTTACTAACACCAATATTGATTTATAGATCAGAATGCTGGGTAGTGACGAAAAAGGACGAGAATTGGTGCAGTGCTGGAAAATGAGATATGGGGAACTCGTTATAACCATGAGCCCTACCTACCTACTACTCTATCTACCACATGGACCCTTATGCCATTAACACTCTTAAAATTGGATGCTTACGGACCCTCACTGCAGATGTCTATGGGCGGCGTTGATTGCTTTCCATCAGGTGACGCCTGCTCGTTTGCCTTCCTATCCCGTAAAATAAAAAAAGCTCGATCCATTAAGTATACGCAGAGATGTGTAATCTTTACGTACTATTTCAAATTTATTATCGCGAAATTTCTGAGAAATTGTTCAATCTTCTAACTAGCTGTAAAAATTCAACAACGGACTAACTTGTACCCATCCCAAACCCTTTATGTGACTGTGGGAAAGCCACACAAACAATGGCACACCTGACATCCAGCTCTCTATGCCCTATCACCTGCTCAGCAGATGACTATATGATTTCAACTCATAATGCGGCGTCAGTGGCCAAGTTCTGGGGCTTGCAGTGTCTGATACCTGCTGACTCGGTGAAGAAGATCGGACTAACCGCCATTGAACTAAGTGCCATTCCATAGCAGCAGTAGAGGAGTCCGGAAGCATAGTAGCTTTCCACTTCCTTTACTTTCCTATTAATCATGGGTAAAAGATTATTAATGGAGTCAGGCTTTACTTTGCGGAAATCCATCACTATGTGGACAGTCAAAAGTTCTACTTAGCTTGAGATCCGCGACAAGCAAAACAATAACAGAAAATTAATAATGTGTGTTTTTCTGCTGGATGAAGTGGAAGTAGAACTTTTGACTGTCTACATGGGTAAAAGCGTTTACTTATCAGGTGACTAGATTGATCGTTTTCTTCTTGCGTAAAAAAATCGATTATTTAATCGATAACTTACTTATTAATCGTTATACATGGGAACGTAATTGCAACCACTACTATTACGTTATATTCTATATCCTTACGTTGAATTACGTTATTTCATACTATCACGTCTCGAAAGCGACGCGCCAACGGTCGTAGTAAGCGTGAACGGTTTTCACCTACATAAGGCTTGTAATTTACATGAATAATAATACTTACTGGTACATCTGCCGCTAACCGTCGTGAAGTGTTTCTTAGCCCCCTCGCACCTGCCTGCCGGAGGGTCCCGAGTTACCCGAATACTGTGACCAGTTATTATGCCTCGAAATTGGGACAGGGGTTGAAACTAGAACATACTCATAAAATTTATAAGGAAATAATTTATCGACACAAAGAAGCGAAAACGCTTTTAATGACACGGATGTCAAACAAATTTTATTGCATATCATATCGGATCAGAAAAAATACCGCGACAAATGGTCAGTGAAAATATTAATTTGCGCAGAAGTGTATAGAGAATTAAGTCTAATTGTTGCCGAAAAACAGCCCTTAGCAATAAACTTCTACTTTTTCGGAAATAGAGTGGCCTCTGAAAGAGAGAAAACGGTGTAAGGCACTCTTACATAGTTTATTTGAAACTGTTATGTATCTTGATTGTTTAGTGCGATAGATTTCTTACTTATATATCGTTCATAATTATATATCGAACTATCCTTATATATCTCAGGGGTGTTTGCATCATTTCTGTTCTTCTTGCGACTGGAAACTTCGGATTGTGAAGCTTCTATTACTTAGGAATTTTCTTAATGGAGTCAGGCGTTACTTTGCGGAAATCCATCACTATATGGACAGTCAAAAGTTTTACTTAGCTAAGATCCGCGACAAGCAAAACAATAACAGAAAATTAATAATGTGTGTTTTTCCGTTGGGATAAGTGGATTTATTTGGAACTTAAACAACTGAAAACACTTTTCGGTTGTCTTCCGTAGAGTCTACTATACCTGAAGATGCCTCGTGTTGGGGCGAAACACGTGTCGTTTACAAGATGGAAAAGTGATAATGTGTGTTTGGTGTTGTGTATAGTGGTTGGTGGGTGGAGAATTGATGGCCGATTTTCGGTAAGTTTTTGGTTTAAGTTCCAAATAAATCCACTTAACCCAACGGAAAAACACACATTATTAATTTTCTGTTATTGTTTTGCTTGTCGCGGATCTTAGCTAAGTAACTCTTTTGACTGTCCATATTAGGAATTTTCGTCTTCTTTGTCGTAATCGAACACAGCATACGAGTCTTCCAACAGCAAGTCTTCGCGATGAAGTTGTAGAGGCCGACGCAACCCTATTGCACAAAAAGGATCAAGAATGTCCTGCGCAAACCACACAATATGAGGACCCTAAAACCAACCGTCTCGCCTTCCTTCACCTTTTAATGATAGCGAAATAATTGTGCCACGACTATTCATTAAATGTTACTGCTTTGGTAGTGGTGCTATAGCGTTTATAGCTTCGCTTTTTGTCTAAATAAAAACGCGCGAAAAACTTGACCCGTTTGTTGTATATTTGCACGTTCGTATGTCACGAAAGTGAGCCGTGCTTATTTTAAATACGCTTTATATGCTGAAAGATGCTTGTATGCTTTATTGTGAGCACTGCCGAGTGTGCATAATTTTATGTTGTACGCCATAGTTCGAGTTATGAGTGGCGTGATGTAAACCCTTGGGGAAATTAAGAAAATAAAATTTTAAAAGTATCACATACGTAGCGTTGTGAAAAGTATATTTTTTATTTTATTTTAAAGCAGAGCGTTCATATAGATAATCTGCAGGTAAATGATTACCGCCATATATAAACATCACTATCCTAAGGGAGGTGATAATGTATTGCCAAATATAAAAAAATCCATTTCTAACGACAATTTAATATTGACTTGATCAGAAATTATTTTGAAGACTCATCAGAAATTCTTAGTATTCTTAGGAAAGATATATAAATAGGTACTCTTGAGTACCTATTTATATATCTTCAAATTTTCAATCGTTAATAAAATATTTATTTATTCGTCCACTCAAGTTCAAATACATTTGTTTTTAACTATTAGAGGATGAGACTTGATCTTAACCGTTTTAGTGCTAAGCAATTTTTGTGAATATATATATATATGAAATAATATATAAAAACTGTAAAAAGTTGTTTTTAAATGTATAAATATGCACTCTCGTAACAAATTATGCGCGAGATTAGAATACGTCCACTACCAGGAAGCACCAAAAACACACTGATGCGCGCGGCAGTTTTGCGCTGCGGCGCAATTTTCGATTCAAACTATCACATCACTTTTGCGCCGCTTAGCACTCTAACAGTTAATATTGTTTTTTTTTTCTTTCAAATATTAATTCATCTCATTAAATTGAATTTTATATGGGAGACGAAATTCTCTTATATTGAATATTTAATAGGATATAAAAGTAACAATTGAGCTTTAATTTTTTTTTGATATTACTTGTATGTAGATATACTACCAATCACATTATCATTTGATATCTCGAATCGATAGATCGATCGAATGATAGATCGATTCTGTTAAGAATAATCGGCAAAGAACTCAACATTCTTAAAAGTGCGAGTGAGTCGCAGTTTAATGCCATTAACTGTGCAAACGTGGAATATCTTACCACCAGCGGTATTCTCACGTGAAAACGATATAGGGAGATTTAAGAAACGAGTGTATGTGTTTCCATAGGGCTGCAACGCATCTGCGATGCCTCCAGCGTTGCGGATGTCTATGGGCGGCGGTTATCACTTCGCAATCGACTCGGCATGCTCGTTTGCCTACTCTGTCTGTACTCTGTTGTAGAAAAAAAACTATTATAATATATATATATATATATATATATATATATATATATATATATATATATATATATATATATATATATATATATATATATATATATATATATATATATATATATATTTTTTTAATAGTGGTGGTGCGTTCAAGTTACAACCTATACATATCATACATTATATTAGTGAAGATTTGCCGAAAATTTTATACGTTTACTATAATGATGCACATAACAATGTGATTTGTTTTTTAATTTATTTATGAAATATAAAGGTAACTAAATCTTAACAAGTGTAAGCTACGTTGCAACTGACTCCCTTTGAAAATATTCCATCTATTTTTCCCGGTATAAAATAAAATTGTTACAGTGTATCGTAGTTGATAGGAAGAAGAATTCTCGGACTTTGTATAAACGACGGCAAAGCCAAAGCTAAGCCTGGCTTTAACAGCTAATCTTAGGCGAAGATAAGCCTCACAAAGAGTTTTAAAAGCCGTCTCCGCTAATGCCACGTGTAATCTAAACCGAGCTGAAAATTTTAATTTAACAGTTGATGTAGGTCAGGACAGTAGGAGCCTAAGGAGTTATTTTTGGGAATATTATTATAAATTTAGCATTCGCACTTTTTATTCTGTTATTTATGAGTCGATCAATTTTTTTTTACAATTACAGTTGAAACGAAAAAGTTTAAAATTAATTTGATTCTCGAATTTATGCGCTATTTACGTTCCACCGGCTCAGTGTCGTGGCTTCAATCTCGATATTTATTCTGTGTCTGGTTACCCCGCCAATCCGCATTGGACAAACGTGATGAGTTAAACATTCGTTCCACCAAAAATGGAAGGCCTGTGCCCAGCAGAGAGACACACTATATGGGTTGTGAAAATAAATACGTTCCACTTTTGCAAGAAGACTCAAGAGAACTAAACACTGTTGTAATTAGTTAGTAGTGAACTCCTAAGTTTAGTGAAGTCCTAGTGTAGTGAAGTGAAATGAATATTTTACAAAGTTTAAAAAACATAGAATCTTCGCCTTAATATAGACTAAAAGAAAAGTTTTAATGGAAACATTCTTAATTAAACTCTTGCATAGCTAATTAAGTTAAAAACAAATTACTCATTAGCCCATAGGTAGATTCTAATTATAATAAAAAAATTACAATAACAGAGTAATCATTCCAAAAAAGTAAAAACTTTTGCAAGAAATTTTTGAATAAATCGCTAAGGCTTTCTCATTCCCTAGTGTATCATCGTTATTAACAATCTGCGGAAGTCTACTGCTGGATATATGCCTCCCCTAAAACCCGTCACCTAACACGATTTTCGGCTTCACGCAGCTAACTTTTGTCGCGCTATTTGACTATGGACGACTCACACAACGTTTGCCACGAAACTTTCTCTACTCAAGCACTCGTCTGCTCAAGCGGTTGTTTGTTCTCTTATAAATATAGTCTTAAAAACTACCTGACGGATAAAACTTTATTTTTTCTAGACAAATGCTATTATGAGTCTAATCCGTAGTTTGAACATTCCAAAGAAGCATTTTGTATCGTTACTAGATGTCACATACATACATATATATCGCCACGCCTGTCTCCTGTAGGCAGAGACCACAGATCTCTATCTGCTAAAATTTCGGCATACTTTCCTTGCTTCCTCCACACTCATTATTCTCTTTATGCAAGCCCACCGGTTAAGGGTTCTCTTGACCTAGCCTAACTTCAGCAATTTTGGTCAAGGTATGTTTTTCGTGGTCTTCCTTATCGACCCTAGATGTCACATGCGAGTTAATGTAGAAATTGAAACTAAAGGATCATAGCATTTTTATCTTTAACTTTATGCTAAAAAAAAAGATAAAAAGTGAATACCACGAACAGCGAGTTATTTCGAGAATTATCCATATGTAACTTCTATCTTTTATGCAGTAAATGACTTCCTATATTCACGATTTAAATTATACGATCGCATTATTAACCGTGTTCTTTTTTTACCTGACTTATAAGCACATTTCTGATTACATTTATGACTTAATAATTTATGTTTATAGCATTTGAAAGTTCATTTTAATTATCGGAATATAATTTTCGATTTCTGGAGGATAATCAAATCAAAAAAGACTTCTTATATCTTACATTAAAAACACAGATAAATAATAATCGAGAAATAGTTTAAAAATAAAAACAAAACATATCATTATACCAGCTTATGGCACTCCACTGTTAGACCAAACGCGTCGATATTTTTTAAACGAACTAAGTATATTACATACTATTACGATTTCATTCATTAACCACAATCATAATCACAAAACTATATTAATTATTTTTTACTATATTATTTATGTCAAGATTTTTTATTACTTATTTGGCTGAAGGCATGTTGATAGCGATTGCCATTGCAAGAATATTTCTAATGGTCAAAGCATAATTTTGTTTTTCTATTTTCTTCGTCAAGTTACATCAGTGGTATTGTAAATTAGTTATATTTAGGTTAATTTATTAATTGCTTTTCCGTTTTCTTAAGAAAAGTAAAAAATGTAGTTATCATTATTATAATTCTTACATGGAAAGTCAGAATTTTTACTTAGCTAAGATCTGCGACAGGCAAATAAAATTAGAAAAATAATAATGTGTTTTTATTGGAAGAAGTGGATTTACTTCCACAATGTACACGACACGTGTTTCGCCTCAACAAAAGTAAAGTAAAGTCTACTATATCTGATGATGCCTCGTCATCAGATATAGTAGACTTTACGGAAGACAATCTTTAGCGGTTGTCTTAATTTTTTATTTGTTTCCTTGTCGCGAACCTTAGCTAAGTAAAAATTCTGACTGTCCACATAGTAATAGTTTTTCGCAAACGAACGCCTGACTCCATTAATCATTAGAATTCTTGTTAAACATTCTGCCTAATATAATAATGCTTGTGTTCCAGCTCACAAAACATACGCTCTTAGTACGCCAGATGCATTTTACGTTGGCTAGCGTGTTCGGGGTTGCAACGGTCATTTATGTTACCCTTTCGTTTGTCATAATGGCATTGTTTTTTTCCACCATTATCGCATTTATAATTTAGTTGGCATATAACACAATATTGTAAGAGCACACAACCTGATAACTTGTAGTCCAATCATAGATTAATTAATTAATCATAACATTGAGTTATAGATATTTGATAAATAATTTACGTAAGTAGAAATTTCATGACGTCTTTGCTAAATAGTGTTCATACATATTTATTGTTATTTTTCTTGAGTATTTTTTCACCATTTACATAAATATTCTAAAAACAACCTTTTTATTTTATTTCAGTTATTCTATAAAATATAGACATACGGAGAATAATCATATTTTGTCATTCGTTTGTTGCATTCTGCAGTGATATTTATTTTCTTATAGACAATTGAAACATGATTCATTGGTAATAGTATCACATTTATATAACAATGTATACAATTGCAATCGATTTTACTTGCTATATAAAGTATACAAAGGAAATTTTTATAAAAAATGTTTGCAAGAAAATGTATTCCAATAATTGGACAATTTAGTCGATATAAAATTCTTAAGTCTGTCTGTACCATTCTAAAAAATATTTATCTTAAGTTGCTTAACTTAGTTTTAAGTTCGTTAAAGGTACTCCAAGTCCAGATTGTGTCTTGGAAGCTGTATGATTCATTACATTTGTGAGTTATTGCTATAAGTAATCGTTTACGGACGCAGGGGTTATCGCCTGTATCGCAAATAAGCGGAAATTTATAACGTGTGGTCAAGCACACGAATGAACCAGAGATCCTTTAACAACTTAGATCAAGGACAACCGACGTCCGCTCCTCAGTTTATCTTTAATAATTTAAGTCCCATTCTTCCTTTACCGAAGTGTAAGGTACCTTTTATTTCTATATAATTGTGAAATTCCACAACGCCCGCAAAAGGTACGCATTGTCGAAAAACAACGGTAGACACTAAATTCACCACCGAAAAAAAGGTGGGCTCTGTCAAAAGCCGAGCCGTTATTAACCAACCCGTGGTCTTAGAATTCCCGTGAAAGATTCTACCTGCTCCGAAACTTACCTGGCAGAATAAATAAATATATCACCAATAAATTAAACATTTGAGTTAAGAGGATTTATGTTCTTGCACTTCATTATTTTTACATATGCATACATTTGGGGTTAGTGAACTCCCTTTAAAAGGCAAACAGTAACTGAATATGGCAGTTTACTTGTCTGTTAAACTATGAGTGCACCGGACTTTTTTTAACTCTTGATTTTTTCGAGTTATTTTTTTCGCGTACCAGGAGCGCATACGCCTCGCGAAGCTAGTTCGTAGTGGGTGGCGAACGATCGTTTGTAAGCCGATATTTCCCTCGTGAAAATGTTCAATGGCCGGTGTCGGATTGCTGCGACGTGCGTGCTTTGGGATTTTCGCCTCGCATGCTGGCACATTATTTCGCGCTATTAATTATACTATACGGGTGTTTTTAAAAGCTCTCCCATAAGCCACCTGCCGGAGGAGGTCGGTGTAATTAAAGATTGCGCGTAGTTCAACAAAAGGCGTTTCTCCGGTTGCCGGCTGTCGGTACAGGTTAGCCTTCGCCGGGGCAGCTTAAGATGTACTTTATTTATAGACTGATTTACAAAACAAATATTTTTCTTCGATTGTTGAGCGTCCTTTTTAGCGAGACATGTTCAAGAACAAGAATGCTAAATGACTTTTTATGTATACATTTGTACACGTTAATATATATATGGAGACAAGATAATGTAATATTTACACATATTCACATTGCTGGACAACCATAAAAGTTTTCGTGCCCCTTAAAATTGTAACATGCAAGTTGCTTGAATAAATAGTTATTTCAAAAATACTTGTACTTTATTATTTATTTAATATAGAAATAAATTTTAACGTGAAGAATGTTACGAATGCATCTTACGTGGGTATACATTGATAGTAATGTTTGAGAAGGCGGCCTTAATTTGGATCGCTTGGTTCCGCTAGGACGAGAGGCGGCACAGCTGGCGGAAAGACGCCATCTGCCGACCGGCGCTCCGGAAACGCAATTTGTTTTGTTTTCGGTTTTTGAAAACGGTGTGCGTTTCATGCAAATGTAACATTTGTGGTTACGGACTTTTGAACGCTACGGTTGCGGTGAAACCATAATCGATTCCTTTGCCGATTAAAAATAAAACAATTGTTTTATTCATATGTTATGTGGCAATGGCTGCTATACTTACAGCCATAAAAACTTTATTTAACTGTAATACACGTAATATGTATCCAAATTAATGTTACAGAAGCAATCAATCAGCAAGTTTTATAAATGTTTATTTTTATTTTAAATGTAATATTACGACAATAATTTTTGACCTAATAAATATTAGTCAACAAAAAATATAAATAACTAAATGGAAAAAATATCATACTGTTTTTAATTTTACTGTAATCAACTAATTGACACATTAATAAAGACTTCTTATTATTCTCATCTCACAATCTTATTCATTAATTTAAGGTAAAATGTTCAAGAAATTAATTATTTCCGATTTAAGAAATTTTTTTAGTGCCGTAATTTTTTTTTTAAAGAAGTGTAGGAACCAAATTTATTACTACAATTCTTGTTAACCATTCCAAATAAGCTGATACCGTGCTAAGACCATATGGAACAGTGGAGAAACGAATCCACGATCTCTTTTTATAAGGGCAATCAGTTTCAACTGATATTGCTGCTTCGCGTTTGTTTATACGGTTAATTTGAATTAACATGTATACTTGATGCGCACGCGACAAAGTTACTAGGTCATCATAAATCGTTATAAATTTATGTATCGAACTTACGAAACGCTATCAAACCGCACAGACATCTGCCGTCTGCACCTGCCGTCGGATTCGGGTTTTTACCGCTCCGACACATACGGCCCCTGTCGATGAGATATCCAGATAATTATTGTTGCCCTGGTACCTGTTTAAGTTTTGCCATAACAACGATGATGTTTGTAAACTGGTAAAGGGAGAGAGATATTTGAAATTATACCATTGATAGTGTATGTAGCGTAGATGTAATGTTTAATTTTCAATAGTTAGAAAAGTTTCGTAAACTTTTTCCATATATATTCTCATACACTTTTAAGTTTTCAACGGATCGAAACTCTTTTGAATTATACAAAAAACTCACTTCACAGCGTATTTGCTTGTCTTTCATCATGCGTGCGATTTCCATTCTATTTCTTCCCGTACGAGGTGGAAGTAGCAAATAGAATCGTCTTTATAATCTTTTTCTTAGGGGATAAAAGTAAGAAGACAATTATGTATCGATTGTTTTTAAATCGAATACATGTTCAATCCACAATAAGGAGGGTATTAAATAAACTATAAAACGATTATATCAACGGCAGGCGAGCGGCCAAGACCGAAAGCGAGAGCTGCGCGGCGGCATTCCGAAATAATAATCCTTAGGGCGAGATTCCAGAGCATTCAAACCATCGATACTTTTGCGACAACACTTGCTTTCTTATAAGAAAGAAAGCAAGTGTTGTCGCAAAAGTAAATCCTCTAATTAAGTTGCCAGACGTATAAATTTTTCGATTCTACAAATATTTATTTCGCTAAGTTTATCTTCTTTATCTAGAACATAGGTTCCAACATTTTATGGACTACCTTTAATGAGACGGCTAGATAAAATGTTTTTTCATGAAAATAGGGGTATTTAATAACACCCCCATTTGACTTTGGACCCGCTACCGCCCCAATAAAAAGCTCCAGTGCCTACTAGGGAGCGGTACCGCTGCCGTTCGGAACATAAGATCTAGAACATATTCAAACAAATGATGAAACAGGTGTTTTAAAAAAGTTATTGCGATCAACAGATAATTTTCTGCAATAGCGATATCAACAAATCTTCCACTTAAATGATGACCTCATCTGCGTGACCTCTTAGCCTCTTCTCAGCGTGCCTTCATGAAATTTCTATCGTTTCATGCTATGCTTTCTTTGTCATCATCCCCAGACGCAACTTGCAAAGCAGAAGGTTTCCCGAGTGTCATTTCAACGAAGTTGCAAATGCCTTGAGAACAATAATGCCATTCCAAAATATTCAATAGATATTGTATCATCATATACTTAGAATCTATATACTTAGAATGCAAAGAAAATTCTACGCCTATTGCTGTCTATATTTCAAAAATCAATGATCTTTGTTAAAAAAAAATTACATATAATTTAGATGCGGCGCAATTTCTCTCGAATTTGTTATATAACTTTTCCAGTTGTATATCAATATACAACGATGTATAATATAATAAAAAAATAAGACGATTATATTATTAAATAATAGATTGCATTTAAATAATTTCTTGTTTCATTTAATTTATGCAATTGTATGTTTTATGAATCCGTAGCTAAATTATGTCTTAGTTTGTAATACTTCATTCCACTGCAAAATAATACATACATAACATGTTTAATTAGCCTGTCTCAAAGTGGGCGATAACGCCCCGTAGTGGACACTGAAGATATACAGGGGTAAAGGGCCCAGAGAAACTTGTAGGTTATAGAAGTTGTTTAATAATTATTTTTTGTTGATGATTAATTAAAAAATAAAACTCTAATTAAAATGTACCTATAAAACTTTAAAGTTGCTTACCTGGGTCATATAATGAGACGCGAGACGTGACAGGTACAAATTGCTGCAACTGATCATGATGGAAAAATCGCGGGCAAAAGACAAGTTGGTCGAAAAAGAAAGTCTTGGCTACGTAATATCAGGGAGTCGATCGGGATAGCGAGTGCTCCAGAACTGCTGCACCTCACGAAGGTGGAAGAAAGTTCTGCTGAATTGACTGCCAACCTTCACAAGTCGGAGAGGCACTCTTAGAAGAAAGAGATAGAACCTGAAATAGAATAAAACCGATATAGCATGCTATATTTAAGTTATGTTTATTTATTTAAAATGTTTGGGGGGCGCTAGAAAATAACTGATTCCTAGGGTGGGCGGTGGACATAATAAGTTTGAGAACCTCTGTGTTAAATAATGAACAGGCCTCCCATACGGCCGTGACCATAACGATAGTATGCTAAATCACTAACCTTTCCGACGGCGGTATTGAACAACGATTTTATTATAATTGGCAACGCGGGCAACACTTCTCGGAAATTCGTTTTTTCACTACTTATTTTCAACATTTAGCTGATCTCGTTTTTGCGACGGAATCGCAACGCGTACCTTTGTTCTCTATCGTATTGTTTTTAATGTTTAGCCTTCTCTGAGTACGTACTCCTTGGATCATTAAATCTAATTTTTTTTTTACAGCCGCTAGCTGCCCCACTGCTGAATAGGCTTTTAGATCAGTATTTATTGGCCGAGGCAAATCAGTAGGATATCCAGTCTCAAATACCTATGGGCCATACTTATTAATTTCCCTCAGAAAACCGGCGTCTGAGTGGTAGCTTAGTTACCACGCTTCGTACGGTGAGCGACCGAGTTCCGGAGGCCCAACATCCTCCCCCTCACATTCCCACTCCCATAATGACACTTTCCTTAAAGGCGGCGTGGATTGCTTTCCATCAGGTGACACGCCTGCTTGTTTACCTTCCTATCCCATAAAAAAAAATATTAAACAAGAATCGAATCGCCGATCGTTGACTTTGAAAGCCATAATGTTATGATTGAGCCATTTAGGACTAATAATATATATAAGTACCTTATTGCCTGTAATTAATTTTGCACAATAGAAGTTATATTACTAGTACAGACTTGTTTCACCTCAAACTAGCTTGCAGTAAGTGATGTAAGTAAGTAGTCTTTGATCTGATTGTCAAAGACAATCACCATGCTTTTTAATATTAAAAATTATTAATTTATATCTGTATGGGTAACATGTCCTACAGTTAAGGGTAACTATTAAGTGCCAATGGAAAAGAGGACGACCAGCTGACGGCGTTGGTTACCCGACTGTGACGGTGATCCGTTCACATCTGAAAATATATGTTGCACTAGTACGATAATAAGCGTTCGTACAACTTTCATATTTCTTTTTTTTGTTTTCTTTTCTTTTCTTTGATGGCAATTAGTTTTAACTATTATGCTAAGTCTCAAGTAAAATACAATAATATCAAATCTCTTTTATAACTAGTTCGCTTATCATGTTACGTCTTGATAAAATGGTTGTTATTCTACAAAAATTTTCTATTGACTTTCAGTCAACTTAAAAAGTCGATACACGCATTTATTTCATATCACTTCACTTATACACCTTAATCGACCTATATTGCATAATACGCCACCACAATTTAATAATATAACTGATAATAATATACGATTATGGAAATTAAATCAAAACACAACGTCACTGATGTAAGTTGGCGGGAAAAGTCTCTTCACTAATGTTAGTTGGCGGTAAAAGTCATATTTCTTTTTTCTTTACTTTTCTGACGAAGGAAGAATATTGGGACAAAATTGGATTATAATCGAAGTAATCTTAATAAGGGTGCGCCATGGGTACGTTAAAAAAAGTCTCGATTAAATTAATTGGTCAATATTAAAAGTTCAATAAATCACGCGTTTGATTTTATTTAGGACTGCGATATCGATCTTTTACGCTGAACAAAGCCAATAAATATGCGGTATCGATATATGAGCAATGTCCGAGCGCCATTAACATGCCGGCAACATATCATAGCGATGAACTGTCGCAAAACCATCTCATTCCATATTCAAGAGACACGGCATTGGACAAATCAGTCGAAACCGCCAGTTCTGGACGACCTTCCGCGACGTCTCCAACTTTTTGACGTTTCCAACCGGCGGTATGTAAATTTAGAGGTCACAATTTTGTGGTTCGGTCTAGAGATATCACACGTTTGATGTCGCCGACGATTCATAAGATTTATTCCACATAAACATCTTCTGGATTCACAATTCAGATGTTTATCGATTTTGAGAATCGCTAATCGCGTCATGCCTCCTGTGCCTTGAAACAATAAAAAAAAAAGTTTCGTTTGCTCGAAATACTTCAAGCAATAAGTGTTCTTGTCGCATATATTTTACAACGGACAGCAATAAATGTCGTTTTGTAACTAATAAAAAATAATTAAGTCTCTTTAAAAGGAATATGTTATTTAGAATTGTAAAATAGTATCTCGTAAAATTAACTGTTAACTGTTTTATAATAAAGTGAATGTCCTAAACTTCAACTTCCGAAAAAGTTATGAACTTTTTGTTTTAAATAGTAAATCACCAGCTTTAATTAGTGTAAGATCTCGTGAAATAGATCCAATGTTGTATGATGCATCCAGTGAAATAGATCTCACGAGGGCGAAAAGCGACCAATGAAGAGCCGTTTCGCTGCGATGAATGGCAGCGGATGGAGCTCTGTAGTCTCTGCCAACCCCTGCGGGGGATAGGCGTGAATATATAAAAAAAAAAAAAAAATAGATCCAATGCTGTATGATGCATCCAGTGAAATAGATCCAATGGTGTATGGTCCATCCAGTGAAAAAGATCCAATAGTGTATGATGCATCTAGTGAAAAAGATTCAATGGTGTATGATGCATCCAGTGCAATAACCAATAATGTACGATGCTCTTGTCATCAAGTAAACAAGGAAAGTGTAACCGCAGATATGGGTGCAACGTCACACACCGTCGTCGGCCTGATGAAACTTCACAAAGTTCTGAGTATCATAACTTGAACAAATAG
The DNA here is from genome assembly GCA_031353405.1 of Baronia brevicornis. Taxonomy (NCBI): domain Eukaryota; kingdom Metazoa; phylum Arthropoda; class Insecta; order Lepidoptera; family Papilionidae; genus Baronia; species Baronia brevicornis. Next base: position 177,565 of record JASFAT010000440.1, on the reverse strand, counting down.
CTCAACTTCTTATCTATCTATTTGTTTCCCTTTGAACCTGTAGCAATCTTCTTTTCTTTCAAGTTACGAAGATTTGCTTTAATTTCCACACTTGGGAGGTGGATATCTGCTTACACAATTAACTGCTTCACATGGTCAACATTGATTGTTTATTTTCATTTGCATACTATTTTACTTAAATATTTAAGAAGGCAAAACTTACTAAAAAAATGTATGCAGAACCAATATCAAAGTTAAAAAATAACATATCTGAAAGGAATACTAAATGCTCTATGGTTTTGTTTGCCACAAATCAAAGAGTTAATAATTTAATTATATATAAAATTAACACTGGGCGGCGAATCGTGATCGAAGTTTTTTCATCGGTCTACTCGTCATTCCGCCGTAGATCAAAGCGCACCCGCCGGTTGACAGATATTTTGATATTTCGCATGCAGATTATCTTAATGTATGCACATGGATGACTTACTGTGTGGTGGTGGCCTGTTTTTTTACAATGTTACTTGTAAGTCACTTTGGCTCGGTCGAGTTCCGAGCAAGGTGGTCCGTATCGGACAGCTGCTAGCTAGTGCTTAGCGGAATGGCAATGTAAATAAAAAACAACTACTTTAAAATTGGAATAGTTTAGTTCTCGCAACTAATTATGTATCAAATCGATTTGTCCACACATTCTATATGCGAGCCCGTGACGTGGATCTCGATTTATTTACATCGGTATCAGGTGGGATCTGCAACTCGTGTTGCCAGCGTCGAGAGGTCAATTCCCAGTGCGTTGCACTCTGTTACAAAATGTTGTCGTCATCCGAAACAGCTTTTTGGGATGTTTTGCCACAATCAAATACGAATTCTCGGCCCGACCCCAAACATATTATCATAAGTAGCTAATTAATTTTCAATAGCTGTCCTTTTATTTTATATCGTTTTGTATTTTTATTTAAAGTCAAAACGAACAATTATAGTCTATTTTTTATGCGTCCGCAAAACTAATTGGCCGTATAATAAAACTAACGACAGCAAAAAGCTCACGTCATAACCGATAGCAACTAGATCGATGTATTGTGATATTTATTATCTATCGTTCTGTTGTCCGCGCACGACACACACGACGCCTTGTGATATTTGGCGACGGTCGTTCCGGTCGCGCCCGACTCCTGTGACCTAAAGACGACCTATCAAACAAAAATAATGCAACTCATTCACGATCAACATCCTTGAACTAGTTAAACTGGGCGGGAATATAAATCTTCGAGACAGACATGGTAACACCGGGCCGGCGAACAAAAAGCCCACCGTTTCGGCGTATCGCTTAGCGCAGACGTATCATTATCTTATTATTATAATCCCCGCTAGTTGTGACCGGCGGCGGTGCTCGATTGTTCGGCCGAATTAAATATTTGTACATTTATGTGGCGTGAGCGCTTTACGCTTGGCGAAAGTTATTTCGGATCAATTTCACGAGTTATCGAAATGTGTGTTACGTTAGTTCGTGTTTGTTCGATTCAACTCGATGTATTGATACAATATTCCAATATTTAAATTACGATCCTTACCCAACGTTATATACAGCGTGTTTAGAAAAAAATTGATAGGTATTAATTTCAAAGAAATCCTTTACTGTTATTTAAAATTAAGAACAAAATAACTCTTGACAGACAAGCGTGTTATTTGGCTTGTTTTTATGTGACTTTTTATTTCGCGTTGCGTCACCCATGCATCGATGCACCGGGTCGCACGCGAACCGTTCTACGGAGTATATCATAATGACCTAAACTCATAATCACCGGGTTCGTGCGTCCCGCAAAAAATGTCTGTATTAATCATAATTTACCGACACCGCGAATATTTATATTGAAATTTCAAATCTATGAGAAGTGGGCGATGAAATATAGCAATCAAAGTAGCCTTAGATTTTTATTTTTACACTAATTTGCGGATCAATAAATAAATACGTAAAGAGGGTGGCCTGTTGCGTCCGTTAGCTATATCGTATTAACTCGCTTCATTTGTGAATGTATAAATAAGTAGTTATTTGTACAGTATAATGACAGGTTTGGTGATTGCCTCTCCAACGCATTGTAATTATGAATCATAAACAAAGAGCTTTTAGTTTTCGGTGTGCGGAAAAAAAATGCCAAAAGCTAATCTGTTCAGAGCAATTAACCTATCAGGCGCTGTTTGATGATGAAGGTCGAATGTAATAAGTGGATTTCTAATGCCCGTTGCGTAGTCTGTATCAAAGTGAAGGAAATGTCACGGATGATAATGGACGACGTCAAATTTTTGTATATATGTAGGAATTGAAAGAATCTGAATAGTTTCCCCGAGTTAGATGGTTTGATGATCTATACAAGGCAGCTGCGATGCGTGGCCTTTGTTTACTGCTAGACAGTCCAGTGGAGCTGTCACGGGCTGTTGATTTATTAATAATTTTTATTTTTAATTAATAGCTTGAATAACTTGTTCTACTTTGAGTTCTATCATGGAGTTATTTTCTTAGAATCCAGGCTTTGTCGAGTACTATTTTAAGTAGATGATGTTTTTTATTATATTAAAAAAGCCTCAAACAATTTAATTTTTAAACTAAAAAGTAAAATTTTTTTATGGATTTAATTCCTGATAATTCGTTTTAAAACGATTTGAACTTTTTCTTTTTAAATAATATTATTTAATAATTTTAACTCGTCCATATACATATATAAGTACTTTTTTTAATTTAAACGTAATCAAATAAAACCTTATAATTTTTACTGTATACATATCTAAAGCATAGTAGTTGAGAATCACTGATTTAAATAAAGGAAAGCAATAAAATTAAATAAACCGAGCACGCTGTAGATATTGCGTGATTGAATTTGTTACCTATACGACTTTTGGAAGTTTATTTCGAATAAACGATAAAAGAAACATTTTTTTTTTTAAATTGCTGTCGAACAAAGAAGTTCTTTTACTGCGCAAGAAAATGGATGCTGTTTTGACATGTCCCGGTGCTTTTAATGCGGGAGCAATTTGAGTGCTGTGTGAGATTATGAGTGTTTAATATCGATACGGTGATACACAAAAGACTTTTGAAAGTTAATGGGGGCCGTTTTACTTGTGAGGTGGTATTACCTCGTAGTTGTTGTGATGAATTAAAAAAAAGACTTAATAAGGTCGATTAAAATAATTTGCTTTTCGTGTAAAATAACTTGTTTATTTTTTTATGTATTTTTAAGATTTTTTTTGTGTTTTACAATTATGCATACATATCGTCACGCCTGTTTCAGTGTGTTCTGTGTGTGGGTAGGCAGAGATCACAGATCTCCATCCGCCACGATTCCGCACACCTTTCGTGCTTCCTCCACACTCATCCATCCTTCCTCTCACATTCATCGTAGCGAAACGGCTCTCCGTTAGTCGCTTCTCGCCCTCGTGGGAATCAGGACGTGACGGTCGGCGGACCACGTCGCCGTCATTTTTAACAAATTAGGTTAATTAAAATTCGTCATAGTCAATCCCACGAGCCACAAGGGTGATCAGCCCCAGCAGAGTTTTTTTTATGAAAACTGAAGGCAAACAAGCAACTAGGTCACCAAATATAAATATTCACCGCCACCCATGGATAATTGCAATGCTAAGGGATGATTTACCTACCTTTAGATTTACGACACCAACACTCACACGCACCCCGGCCCTAGCCGAGCACGTAGAGTAGGGAACACTTCTACACCGGCCGCTTACACGAGATTCTCTCACGTACCCGGTCTTGGATTTCACCCGCTAGACCTTAGGGTCTATGGGACTAATACGGACTATAGTTTACTAAAGTTCGAACCTCCGCTACAGTGTTTAACGTAGAATCATGACGAGTTTTAAAATCAAGCACACACACATATGTGTACCTGCCGACACGGCATCAGCCGCCGATGTGATGTCTATGCGATGTTGCGCAGATGTCCCAATTTATATATTTTACTAGCCCGCGGGCTTTCAGCCCGCGGGCCCTGAATACGATAAAGCTGTTAAAGCCAATAGGCTACCAACATTAACATCTTCGAATCAATTCATTCTTTTTTTTTAATTTTTATCGCACTCCCTAAGCAATTCGAATATTACTTTTAAGTAGATTTAAAAGTTAGCAAGCAACGTTAAAGCAGCCTTAGATGTCGTAGGTTATTGCCCAAGTAGGTACCAGGAGAACAAAAGAAAGGGGACTTGATCGTTTTTTAGACATTGGATAGACAAACCAGTTCCGGATCACGCGCTCCCACACATCCACGGCTTCACTATATTACGCTTGCGGTAACGAGCTCTGATGGACTGATTCATTCGATACCTTCACAGGTATCGTACACTTATTTTATGAAGTCCTAGTCAAACTAGAAATCCATGTGGATAGAAACTGTATGAATTGTCAAAATAATAAAAAATATAATTAATTGCAACGTTCATAGATTAAGCTAAGGCTGAACTTTTCATGATTATATCTCATTAATTTTTAATTCAAAATAGCATTACAAAAATATCAACACTTCAGGCTGTCCATATACCTACTACATTCGGAATTCCAATTTGTGTTTCCATATATAAAACATCATACATATCGTCACGCCTGTTTCTCGTAGGGGTAGGCAGCGCCTCAAATACAGGTAAGGTTTACAAATTTATAAAAATATAGGGAAAACATAAAGGAACAACTTGAAAAATAAAAAAAATATTTTTCTTTCTTTTACTTTCAATAGATGGCGGTCGTGACGATTTTATCGTGCAATGGACGTATTGTCATACAAAACTGACGTTTCTTTTGTGCGTACCTAAGCACTAACATACCAGGAGAAGATAAATACCATACATAAATTGTAAGTGAAACGAAGTTCACCGGGGCCATCTAGTATTAAACTCATAGTTTAATAGTACTTAGATTTCCTTTTAGAAGTACTTGGACTAGTAGATGCCATTACAACTACGCAGAAACTATGTAGACCCATACAATTATACTCAGAACAAAGAGAACCCAAGCTTCCGATACGAAACTATATCTCCCTTTGCGTCATTGGTTTCCTCGAATCAAATAGGTATTCCTTCCGTCCATTCATCCATAACTATATATGATTGAGAAATGTTTAATTTCTTCTATTCAGGGATTAGCTCATTCATTCAACAAGTTATATTCGAGTATATATATATATATATATATATATATATATATATATATATATATATATATATATATATATATATATATAACATCCTAATTCTACCACCGGATATCCTTTATACACATCTCTTACCTAGCTCTTCTTTTTTGGTTTGTAAATTTTCTTCTTCCTTCATTAAAGATTGTCACAATTAAGCAAATGTCCAATCAACCTTCCCTTCTATTCTCAATGTGTTTGTATATGCCATAGATAATTTATATTTTCAAATGTAATTTGAAAGAAGACTAGCATTGTTTTGATATTACTAGATTTTTTACCATTTCAACATAAATAAATACATAGGGTAAGGTTAGGCTAAATAGATAGTCCCGTAGACTATACGATACAAATATTACAAACACAATGCTTCTCAATGGAGCTTATTTATATTACAACTAGCTTTTGCCCGCGGCTTCGCTTGCGTGGAATTTGGTCTGCCACATTAAGTTTCGTGACAGATCATTTTAAATAAATATGTATATTTTTTTACTTAATAGTAAAATTATATTATGACCAAAATTACATAAAATCATTACAAATTGTAGCCTATATGTTATTCCGTTGTATAACCTATATATTACTTTCATAAGTTTCATCCACATCCGTCCAGGAGTTTTTTCGTGAAAGAGTAACAAACATACATCCATACTCACAAACTTTCGCATTTATAATATTAATAGGATGTATGGTTGTTGACAGCCCTAGGTTTTTTTAAAGATCAGAGGGCATATGTAACTACAGCAATTTGAGCCATCGTATCGTATACATATAAAAGTGCACGCTACGATATCTGCGCATTACGTGCATCCGGCGTGCTTTCGTCCGCCGCGGCGGCGTATGCGCATTGTCCGCCGGATGTCTTGCGGTCGCACACAATTTCACAACCTCCTCGCTGGCCATGATGCTTTGGTATCAACTAAATAGTTTGCGCAAAAACATCCGCTCTCAAAACTTTCCTTTCCTTTCCTTTTGAATCCTGTAAGTGAAGAATTCTTTCACAAAGTTCTATTTTTTAAAAAACGTATAAAAAGTACACAACCTCTGCGCTGGTCATGATGCTCTAGTATCAACCAAATAATCGTTATATAACAAAAGGGATTTTTTTACAAAGTATCCGTTTCGACACCCTCATAATTATTTTATAATTCTTCATCATCATCATTAACAACAACAACAACAGCTTGTAGCAGTCAACCACGACTAAGGCCTGTCAATCCAATTTCGACCTCACGCGTCCTATTTGTACCAGCCGCCCAACGAAGATTGTCGCACCATTTGAACGGGGGCGTTTCACACTCCAGCACTCATCTACTCGAACTTTCGAACGGTTGTCGATTTTCTGACGTAATTTATTTCTTACAAAATACAAATTAATTCCTGCAATACTCGAAAGGAGACATCGAAAAAATTTATTGCCTTGAATTGAAACCAATTAATATTGTGAATAAACTTGTCGCGATCGGGTGGGTCCAATTGATCAATAACAAAAATACCGTAGAGAGAGATAAGCGGAGAACACGTCGAGAGAAATGTTTATATCTTAATTGAATGCCATTTATTTACACCAACAGGATGCCTTATTACAATTGCAGTAACGAAACGTTACTGCATGAATAATGCCTGCCACCTACGACAAAGAGTATGGACCACCGTATCAAGGACTCTTATTTATAGCGAATGTAGAGGTCAAAATTAAGCTTAATACTAGGGATGCATCGATTAATCACCTCTGCCAATAAGATATCGATTACGATATTTATAACAAAAGTATAGACTAAACTGATGTGCACAGTGAAGTGAAAGAAAAGTGTAATTGTGAGAGAAAAGTTCTGAATTTCATTTAGGAACAGAGGAAATTAGTATAGGTGTAATAGTTATTTATTTATATATATGTTAACTAAATTATAATGAAATCCTATTTCCTAAATCTGTTGTTTCCTAAATAAATATATAATAAATATAAAAAATATATAATAAATATAAAAAATAAAATATAGAAAATAGCCTTTCAGTTGCGATTGAAATAATTTGGAAAATAAAATATTTTTATTAAATATTTTTAACCGGGACGACCGATTGGCTCAGTGGCGGGGCCCTCCGCCCGCAGAGTCAATGGTCGCGGGTTCGATTCCCGCATCGGAATAAATATTTATATGGATTTTTAAATGTTTATTCCGAGTCTGGTAACCCCCCAATCCGCATTTCCTTTCCTGCCCCTTCCTTTCTTCTCTATCCTTTCCCTTCCTCTCCGCCAATCCACGGTCTGCCGTGCCAATGGATGCGTGGCTAGGGGCGAGCCTAGTCGTAAGCGTGCCGATCGTCCCGGGGTCGGGCTCCCCCGGGGACTATGGTGCCTTACCTCAGCATGTAGGGCTCTGCTGGGGCTGACCTCCATCCTCCCTTGCGGCTCGTGGGATTCACTAAAGACGAATTTAATATACCTAATTTGTCGAAAATGACGGCGCGGTGGTTCGCCACCCGTCACGTCCTGATTCTCACGAGGGCGAAAAGCGACTAATGACGAGCCGTTTCGCTGCGATGAATGGCAGCGGATGGAGCTCTGTGGTCTCTTCCAACCCCTGCGGGGGATAGGCGTGAATATATATATATATAAAAAAAATATTTTTAACAGTTTTGGTACATTTACGGTTACTACGAGATATCTCGTTGTTAGCAGTCAATAGTTTGAGGAGATCGCTTGTCGCACAATGATAGCCGACGAACGAGTGTCGCAGCCTCTAGTCGCAGCCACTCGGCTAAACGTAAACAATGTCTGTGTTGGTGAGGTCGGTGCCCAGTTCAGACGCCCCATCAATCACTTTACATTGATGTTTTAATAACGGATAATTGGGTATTAGTCTGCACTCTGATTAATGACGTCATTGCGCATAACTGGATGTCATTTTGGCGGTACGAATTATTTCGCCGAATTAGCCACTGTGGTGAATCATCACAGAAATCGCGTGCAGGTTAGTTAAAGAGTGTATATTAAAATTGAAACGCACAGTTAGACATAATTGGATACTTTTAATAGCGAATAAGTTTATAAAAGATATATCAACGAAATCTAATTCCGGTTTTGAAACATAGACTAGAGTCACCCTATTTCTTTCCATGGATTTCTTGCAAGGCGGCTCAGAGAACAAATACTCAAAAGGGCTATTAAAACTTTATTTCATAAGCTGTTTCTCAGGTTAGTCGATAACGATATTGTTTCGAATTCAACTTCGAAAAGATAAATTAAAACTCATACCACTATATGCTTATAAACATACATATACACACACATTAAAGTCTTCTTTTATTATTTATTATCTAACTTAAGTTATCATTTAAGTTAATATTTTATTATCGTTACTGTTTAAAGTTTTTTTTCTTAAATTTTTGCTATTTGTGTTCTTATATTGTTTTATATAGAGAATTATTATATATATATTATGTAGAGCCTAGTTTCCCACAACACTTTAGAATCTTAGTCTGGGATTCCTGGAGATGAGGTTGATGAAATGGGTATCCGGGAATGGGGATAATGGGAGGCCTGTATATGTAAAACTGTGTCAAATGTAAAATTTTGAAAATAAAGATATTATGATTACAATTTCACATATACATTTTGTATTCTCCCCTCTGTCAAGCCAGCCAAGTGCGATGCTTATTACTATTAGTCCGAAACTTTTATTATTATTAACTCCTCAGTGCTTATTTATTTATGTCTAATAACTGATTATTCGCCTCTCCTTTAAGCCGAGTGAGTGAGTGTATTCAAAACGCGATCCCATTTAGTTGTTCGCGTCTGGCTCCCGACGACCTCGGGTATAAATCGAACGCGGACAAGAAAGCGGACCCGCGGAACTGGATATTCGACCCTATCGCCCTTCGCTCTGTTTTTACGTTTTAGAACGCTAGGTCTCGTAACGGTACAACGGCGTGTCACATTCGGCGCTGCGCCCCCCTTCGCCATTTCGCTGGCGAAAACTTTTTTTTTTCTTTTTCTTGATGGCAATTATAACTATTATGCCAGTGTCAAGTAAAATACAACAATATCAAATATCTTGAAATGTAACTAGTCAGCTTGTCACGTTACGTATTGATAAAATGGTGGCTGTTCTATCAAAACTTCTATGGACTTTTTCAGTCAACTTAAAAAGTCACGATACACGCATTTATTTCATATCACTTCACTTATATACCCTAATCGAACTATATTGTGTAATACGCCACCATAATTAAACAATGTAACTGATAATAATATAAGGTTATTAAAATGAAATAAAAACACAGCGTCACTGATGTATGTTGGCGGGAAAAGTCGAAAGCTTTCTTATAATCCACCCAGGCAACGGACCCATTTTTTTCGGTTGCTGTTTATGTATGGCTTGGCGGCTTAAAGTCATATCTATGAGAAGTTCTTTAGAACCACGTGATCTTTTACGGAAACCGTTTTGAGTTGTACACGTGATATTATTTTGTTCTTAACAGCGTGTTATTTTCAAATTAACGATTCGAGTTATTAACTTGTAAATCGCTGAAAAGCAGGTAATGGGCCTATAATCTTTTGGATCTGTGGTTCGACCATTTTTATAAATATGATTGGTTATCCAAATAGTGAGAATTTTTTGAAGTTCAGCACAATCGATTCTTCCTACATTTGAGTGTGTAAACGTTGATGGCTACTTGTTATCTATTTCAACCATAAGTTATGGATACCATCACATCCTGGCGACTTTCGATTTGGTAGATTATTAGTAACAGACCTTAAATCTTCAACGAATACCAGGGGTTCATAATTTAAAAGGCGGTCCACGCGACCGCTTTTTGCCAAGCGTCGCCGACGTCTGGGAATCCGCAACAAAGAGCGGGCGGGATTCCGTTTTGCATTCCTCGTGTATTCTTGTGCGCCGATCGCCAGCGGATTTAGCGTTTCCAAATCAAAATTTGCACTGAATCGATCCGACCGAGGCACCGCGTGAATAATCAACGGTCGCGTTTTGTTTCCCACGCGCCAAATAACGTGTTTATTGTGTGTGTTCTGGCGTCGTCGAGCCTCCCGCGGCTGGCTGGGCGTCGTGACGTCTCATCGGCTTCATGCCTTACGCTTGTTAAGTACATCTGTCAACTAAGCTCCGACGGTGAAAAAGCTCTGCCAAACTCGTATATCATCTGTTATTCATCTTTCATTCAAATTATTTTGCACAGTTACATTTCCAATACCTACTTATTTTAACGCTTCATCATTTGCATGAAAAATCTTTCCTAATCTACTAAACATAGGCCTATCCTGACGCCTGATCTGAGTCATTCGCCAAGACGCGATCTCCAGCACTCGTCTACTCCAATGTTTGTTGAGTCACCGACAAACATAATCAGCCGGTTACCACTTCAGTTTGTTATTGCATTGGTTGTCAATATTTTTTTAAAGATTAGTAATTTTTTTAATGTTATTATACTTCTTATAAACTACTTCAACTAAGCTAATAACGCTTGTGCTAGGATCAAAAGTCCAGTAGAAGATACGAACTCTCGAGTTCCATATACTGAGCTATTGCTCCTTAAATTGTCGCTTATATTTATTATAAATTTGATTTTTGGCCCGTAATTGAACCAATTGTATCAATGGCGGAGCCCTCCACCCGCCGAGTCAATGGTCCCGGGTTCGATCCCCGCATCGGAATAAATATATGTATGTATTACAAATATTTATTCAGAGTCTGGTAACCCCGCCAATCCGCATTGGACAAGCGTGGTGGGTTAACGCCCGTTACTCCAGAAATGAAGAGGCCCGTGCTGAGTAGTGGAACATGTATGAGCTGTTAAAAAAAATTGAACCAATAAAATAAACTATAGTTCATCAGTCAGGTATTCTAACATACTAACAATGAGCCAATCCGCCGCTATAAATGCAGTACCGACGTGAATGACATTTGCAGTTATATCGAAATGTGATTTTTGGAAAATAAAATATGCAGGGGTATTGACCACTTCTTTGTCCGCTCAAATCGCAGACATCTTGACGTATGCGCTTGACCCACTTCTGCCCCCATAAAGCTCCCCGTCACAATTCGTCTCGGCCATTTCGCACTCGTCTCGATCCGATTTTTGGTCCTTTGAAAGCATAGCGCCCGTTGCATTCCCACGTTTACGACCATCTCGACCGACCGACCGACGCTGACGGGGATCGTAAAAGTCAAAAAAAATCTTTATATCTTATTGTTCGCCTTCGTGAAATCTAATTGAAGTCGCCAGGACTCGAGGTGGCGATGTTTACGCGTTTTTGAATTTTACTGCTCGAAGATCTCTTACGTCCCGTACAGGGAAAGCAAGATATAATAATCACGCCTGTTTGCCGTAAATATTAATAATTATTCTAATTCCTTGCTTACTGCACGAGCGTGCAAGCAACAATTTGCTAAAGTTTTATCACATTCGGATGAATATTTTAGGAGCATATGTCGACGCAAAAAAACGGTTAACTACGTTTTGTAGTAAACAGCAAAATGAAACATAACACCAGAGCCAAAAATCTTTTAACATTTCTGAAAATAATTGTATTTGATCAGCCAAGAACAGTCACTTTAAACTCCGTAATAATTTTTTATAGGCCGTAGAGTTGTGAGATTCGGACCATACAACGCAGGACTTTTTTCTGATACGAATATGCAATAAACATAATTAAAAGCGTTTTCGCTTATCGATATGTACATTTAAATAATCATTCATTTTTGTGAATGGAAAAATATAAAAGAATTAAATAATTTTAAAACGCGACGATCGATCGTTCTAAGCAGTTTTTTCTGATTCAAATGATGTATAAAACCAAATACGTAATTTTCTACTTACAGCAAATACGTTTTCTGTCGTCGATATATAAGTATACATAAATAAATATATACATACATAATATATACAAATAAATACAAACATATACATATTCATACCATACATTTTATATCCATATATATTAAATCGCAAACACTGAGATAAGTATTACAACTTGAAATAAACTCCTATACGTTATGTTCGCCTCAGGAGTTGTTCGTTCGAACTGTAACCGTGTTCTTTTTAACAACTATTTCAATGATTGAATATTTTATAATGTATGCCTTGTATCATTGTAATAAGGTTCGTCGATGTTGGCGAGTCAAGTTCGCTTGCCTTTGTCTATTTATTTCCATTAACTTGGAGCTTCCAGACCCGTTTTGGAGGCTGATCGGCCTTCCTACTTTTTACCAGAGCGGTTTGTCAACATGTGTACGAGTTATTGGCATATTAAAAGTCGATTGGATTTAATTCGAAGCTTCAATTCGTGTTTCTCTTGTTATTATAACAATTTATGTTTTCCTTGTCGGTTTATTTGTGAAAATGACTTATCAATGAGTATTTATTAAAGTGGAATAAAACTAACACACCACTACCCTATGGAACCAGCTACCTCCAGCGGTGTTTCCGAAGCGATACCACATTGTAACCTATAAAAAAACCAAGCCTACATATTACTTAAAGGCCGGCAACGCTTCTGCAATACATATGACTTTGCGGATGTCTATGGATGGCGTTTATTGCATCGTGTGAGGTGACACGCCTGCTCGTTTGCCTTGCTATCCCATGAAAAAGATGTACATACATATCGCCACGCCTGTTTCCCGTAGAGGTAGGCAGAGATCACAGATCTCCATCTGTTACGATCTCGGCATACTTTCCTTGCTATGTGGAGGACCACATTCATGCTCACGCGTCTCTTTATGCAAGCTCGTCGGTTAAGTGTACTTTTGATCTGACCATTTTTAAAAACTTCGGCAATTCGGTCTAGGTATGTTTGAAAAAAATGTCAAACATTGAAATAAGATAACTAAGCGAAACATATTTGTGGTTCCACTACTGGCTATTCATCACTCTCACAGACGACGAGATATACTGTAACTCCAGAAGGATGGTAAATTTTAGAATTTATGATAAATGTAATTGAATGTTTTTAATATGAATTTTTTTCTTTGCTTACTGAAACAATCAGGATTATTTCTGTCAAACGCTGAATAACGCTTCTGTATAATTTATAGAATAAGCGTCTAACATGTTTTTTATTCTATTGTACAGAAGAGAAGCATTCATCCTCTTCAAATTCCAGGTGCGCAAAGAAATCAAAAAATGACAAAAGAATGAATTGAGCCTTTAAATACGATACAAAAAAAATGTCAAAAAAAATATTGTTCGGCTTGTTAATAAAGGCGTGCACACATGAAACATACCGGTCGTAACGCGCGAATAGAACATTCTAGACTCTTGTAAAGGTCTAGTTCGAATTAGCTGTTATAAGTTCGCGCGCGTGTGTGTGTATAACTTTGTATTCGCCATAGGTCGTTACGCGTCACGCGCCTATCGGAAACGGTAACGGCTGGAACGCCTATTTAAATACGTCGTGACTTTATTGTACGTGATTTACGCGGACACAAAGATCATTCGAAATAACGTTATACACTCCAACACATCAACATCCTTCCAAGAAATCTGTACCTATGTCATAAAAAGGAAAAAAATGCAATGAATATTTTCGTGTGCTCGACTTCATATGTATTTAGATCTTTAAATGTATGAAACTCAATTATTAAGTTTGCATTAATTAAATTGTTTCTGCTTTTAATCTATTCTTATATTAATGCAAGAATCAGGGTTGTTGCTGATACAACGAAAATTATCGACGATGTCTGTGTGATGACGAGTGGGCTCTAATGTGACGTGATTTTTTATACAGATTAAATTAAAAAAAATCGGAGGCAGTCATGAGGACTGCCAACAAAAGTGAAAACTTAAAACTGTGTTTCGAAATTTTAAACAGTTAGTTTATCAATAAATTATATAAGTAAATAAAAAATGAAGTCTTAATAATATTTAAATAATTTAAATAAACAAAAAATAAATAAATAAATAATATTTTTAATAAATAAATAGTTTTAATATTTTAATAATTAATAAGCATTAGCATGTTGCTGACGTGAACCCATAGATTTTTTCCCTACCCAGAGTCATGTAAGGCGGCTATAGAAGTATTCACTTCAAAAATCGGTACTGAGATATCCTAGATATAAAATTATAGACTTTCTTAAGTCTTTTAATTATTTTTAGTGTTCGTTTATTAAATAAATTGAAGGAATACATGATGAGGTATCTAAGGACGTGAAGTTAGTCTAAAATATTCTCTAATAGATAGACGCATGCAAAAATTTCACCAGTAACGATCGCGTCTTTTATGTAAATCTAAGTGATGACTGTGATTTCTGCCATAACCTAGGGTCACTACTTTTTCTGTAGAGAAATAAATAACAGTAGATGGATTGCAGCATCTGCCTTTGTAGGGAAAACCAATCTATAATCCCCAATTCAGCTGCTAGGCCCCCATGCCGATTATGAAAATACGCCTCAATTACGTAGGAAGTTAATGTCCTGGTCTGTCGTAAACAATGCTGAAGATCGGCAATTGTTGAAATTGACTTTGATCTTTGAACAACCCTGACGCGAATGTATAAAAATATCAAGTATTCATTTTTATTGCATATTAATATGTTACCAACGTATGAATAAGTTTATTGTTGTAATAAAATTATTTTATTAACCTGTTTATTTTAATCTTTCCAGGTAAATATCTTTGCGGGATGAGCTGTCGAATATTTGGTAATGTTAAAAGTAAAAATTTGGTAAATTTTTGAATTTATGGTAACTGAAAATAATTTTAATCAATCTGCGGAAGCACATTACTGAAGTTGGCTGCCGTGGGCAGATCTCCGCTCACTATTTTTAATATTTTGGTCTACGCCATTGCCTGAGAAATATGAGTCATATATATGGACAGTCAAAAGTTCTACTTAGCTAAGATCCGCGACAAGTCATGACTTGTCGCGGATCTTAGCTAAGTAAAACTTTTGACTGTCCATATAGTGATGAATTTCCGCAAGGTAACGCCTGACTCCATTAATAATCATAAGCCATATATATAATACATATATAGGAATATATATATAGGATGTCCTGTGCAGAATTAGATTATAGGTCGAATAATCCTTGTTTGAAAATAGTAGTAAAGTTTGAAAAACGAATTCGGCCACAGGACACCCTTTATTTGCTCCAACAGTCGCCTCTTATGATACGAACGAGAAAAAATAAGAAAAAAATAAATAATGTTGAAGTATTACAATTCCATTACTTTCAATAGATTTTGTTTTTAAAGTCATTTGTTACCGAATGAAGTAGTTTAGACCTCGGCAATATACAAGAGTCTCATCCTTTTATGTGGGTTGTTCAACACATAATTAGATCTGGCGCCAACACCTCGTCGATAACTTGTCTCTTTTTATTTAAACACTGTGATCATGAGATTGTTTAGGTGTTATTTAATGAATAGTAACTTATTTGGATTTAAGATGAACCATGAACCGAGTGACGAAAAAATTTGTTAGGTTTAAATGTGGTTTGTAGGTCTTTCCCAACGTGTTTTATCGACTTTAATAATTTCCAAAGAATCCAAATACTCCATGTTTTTGGCTTATTGACGACCAATAGGCTCAGTGGCGCGACCCCCGCCCACGGAGTCAATGGTCGCGGGTTCGATTCCTACATCGGAATAAATATATGTATGGCCTACGGGTATTTATTCCAAGTCCGGTAAACCGAAATGGAGAGGCCCGTGCTCAGCAGAAAAAAGCTTTTTGGCTGCTATATATTTTTATATTAGCAATGAACTAAGTTATTTATGAATATTTAACATATGTACATGATGACGCCTGTTTCCTATAGGGGGAGCGGAGACCACAGATCTCTGCACACTTTCTTGGATAGAAAGGTCGGTAGGCGAAGACCAAGGAGAACTTATCTTATTAACATATACCTTGACCAAATTTCTTAAGTTGTCAAGAAAGGCCAGGTCAAAAGTAACCTTCACCAGCGAGCTTCTATGATGATAGAGGATGAGAGTGGACAAAACAAAAGAAGTTGTGCCGAGTAGTAGATGGAGAAAAGAAGTAAAGAAAGTATATTTATTTTAATTGTTAAAAATGCAGTAGTAATATAACATACACATGCATGTTGTAACTAGGCAAACAGAGCGATTGTAGTAAACTGACCTAGCCCACGCAGAGTGGAAGCACTTTCTTCTAAACTCAAAATGTAACCGTAACTATGAGGCGGGCATCGTTTCCGGCGCCTGTGACGTCAGGCCCGTCTCGCCGGTCGCCGCCCCTACCACGTAACCTTGGCGAGATGCGCCGGCCGCGGCGCGCTCCGCTTCGCTTTCGATTTTAACTCGAAAATTCACATTAAAAAAAAGCTCTCTTCACAAACATGGTTATTTCAATGCTGACGTTCATCTCCACGGGAATCAAACGTCGAATCGAGTTATGAGTTTTCTATATTGCTTTAATACGACAATCATTTTGTAATGCACTATCAATTGATACACCTGCACTCTACTTCTGATGCCTTAGTTGGTTAAGGGTACTTTTGACCTTACCTTTCTTGAGAACCTCAAATGCCAATAAAAAAAGAGAAGCGTCATAGGACACTTGGTAGACGACGGCTCGGTGTCTACCGCATGCTGACGGCTACGTGTAACTGACCCTGTATAGAGTCGAGTGGAGGAGAGCGTAGCCTGAAACGAGACGACGTCTCGTGATAAGATGTTTCACATCAAAAAACGCTGTCAAAGCGTGCACCCTGCACCGCTGACATGAAATGCATCGGAACGGATACAAGAATAACACATATAGTGTACCACTTATAACGCGAAACAAGAGCAAAATCAGCGGTAATTTTTCACACGATCCACGAGGGTATAGACGCCCTAAGTGCAGCGTGTCGGGGTGATCGAACTCACGCTCTGTAATTTCGGACCGCAAAACGAACAAGGCGCTGCGAGATCGGTGATTAAAAACCTTTGTCGGTTCTACTAATATTTATATTTTCGCGATGCGCCCGACATCTAATTGGCTCGGTCCGCTCGAGGTCGCCGTAAGGACCACCGACGCTTCATTAGTTTTCCTGGTACCCTGGTACAGAAATCATAAACCAATCACTTTTTTTTACGATACGCCGAAGCGTGAGCTGAACGGATGCCGACAAAAGAGTCGCGAACGGCATTCCACAAACACATGCCACTGTAGGATACGGGTCCGTACGGTCCGTACCAATACGGAGACCCGGGATCTTCTTCAGATGAAACTCTTTCAATATGAATAATATATGATTAATGGAGTCAGGCGTTACTTTGCGAAAAATGAAAAAATTGTGGACAATCAAAAGTTTTACTTAGCTAAGATTCGCGACAAGCAAACAATAACAGAAAATTAACTCAGCAGCAACTCTCCACCCACCAACTACTATACACAACACCAAACACGCACTACCACTTTTCCACCTTGTAAACGACACGTGTTTTGCCCCAACACAAGGCATATTCAGGTATAGAAGACTCTACGGAAAATGACCGAAAAAGTTTCGGTAAGATTGGTTTAAGTTCCAAATAAATCCACGGAACGGAGAGAGAGAGAGAATCATACGGAAGGGAGAGATGTTCTATGTTGTTCTGCATCTTCTATCTCATTCTATCAAATCATAATCAATAAGCCGAGAAAACAATGATTATTTCTTTATGTTTCAAATTTTACAATTACGAATGTTGATAAGACTAAGATAAAACTAAGATAGTAAAAAAGGTTTTATTAAATCCAAGTAAAAAGTATTTATTAATTGGTAATACATTAATCAATGTATCACTTCACCTCGGTATCCTTAAAATATTGTATGCAGACTATTAGGCGTTAAAAATATCCAATAAATAATTATCGCGGGTAGGGTACGACTGACTAGTTCATAGCGGCGGTCGTGGCCAGCCGATCGGCCCAAGGTCTGGGATATTGAACCTGGCGGGAGCGACAGCGCGACGAGGCCCGTGAAAGGGACGGCTGCACTATCTCTCATTGTTATGGAGGAAATGTCGTGGCCACACGCGCGATTGATCTTCCTCATCGATTACGCCTTTGACGAATTCGGACGGTAGGCGATGCGAAGGTGTTATATTAGCGATCGCGTAAATACGTTCTACACTTCCTCAAAGTGATGGCGCAGAAACGGGATGCTTTATTAGCGGACGCGGCCGCGCGACAAGGATGGAGGTCGGCGACAAGTGCTTTCGAAACAGAGACGGGAGAGGTGCATTGCGCTGACGCATCGTGATCGTCTGCGCTCGCGTGTTTCTCGCCCCCGCCGCCCCGCGGCTTTCGGTTTCGTTGTTTGGGGTCAACGTGAGCCCGGTCGCGGTGTTTTCGCGTTTATCAATCAAATGACAATTAACCGCTGAACGCCGATCGGATCGGTCGCGTTTGGCATTTACGTGTTCCCTCGCAATTTATGTCGCTTTTAATTATGAATGGCGGCCTTCGCCAGGGGATGATCGCCCTCGGTGGCAGGCCATTGGCCGTGGATATCTCCCGCCAAACTTGTTGAGGATGAATGATTTATTCAAAGTTTCCCACCACAACCTACGACCGATTGGCTCAGTGGCGGGGCCCTCCACCCGTGGAGTCAATAGTCGCGGGTTCGCTCCCCGCATCGG
This sequence comes from Baronia brevicornis, assembly GCA_031353405.1. Lineage (NCBI taxonomy): Eukaryota > Metazoa > Arthropoda > Insecta > Lepidoptera > Papilionidae > Baronia > Baronia brevicornis. The sequence goes on along the minus strand of JASFAT010000440.1, from coordinate 158,797 downwards.
AATAAATATATGTATGGATTTATAAATATTTATTCCGAGTCTACCAACCTCCCCAATCCGCATTTCCTTTCCTTTCTTCTCTATACTATCCCTTCCTCTCCGCTTCTCTCTTCGCTGCGATGAATGGTAGCGGATGGAATGGAGCTCTGTGGTCTCTGCCAACCCCTGCGGGGGATAGGTGTGAATATATAAAAAAAAATGAATATATCCTACCACAAGCTGTACAAATGTGTATTGAATTCGCCACCTGCGGTTTTCGCTCGTGAATACAATATATGGGCATTCAAGAGACGATAATGTGCATTTGGAAACGCCTCTCAGCCTCTCTGGCGTTGCGGATGTCGATAAACGATAGGCCACCAGATGACCCGCATATTCGTTTGCCTATATTTATAATTTAAAAAAGGAGAAGCGTCATAGAACGCTTAGTAGATATGAAACATCGACGACGACTCGGTCTCTACCGTATGCCCACGGCCACGTGTAAGTGACCCTGTATAGAGGAGAACGTAGCCTGAGTCGAGAAGACGTCTCGGTCTACGATTTCACTCCCATACCCCGCGATCAGATGTTGCACTTTAAAAAAAACGCGCAGAATCGATACTGGAATCGAAGGTGTTCGATTTATATCGATATTGGATCTTTAGCGTCCGTTGACATATTCAAACAAATAACATCGGTTTGGATATGTTGGAGCGGCGCGGCCTCCCGCCGAGAGCGCGTGAACTCTTTATCGGTCGGATGGGTCCGTTTAGCGAATCGAAACCACCGAATCCGTGGCGGGAGCGAGCCCGCGCCCCGACGTTGCGCAACGTCACACTGACATCACGTCGCTGGGCTTCCATTAACACGTGTGGCGTTATCGACGTCGCTTCTAGCACGCAGTTGTTCTCACGGCCGAGTGCGTTCACACTAGTGGAGACACTCATAAAAAAACATCGATTTTTTTCGATGTTATATCGTAATGTGATATCGATTTTATATCGATACATGAAAATCAAATAAAAAGAACAGGGGCTTAAAATCAAAAATGCACTCTATAAAAGCAGATGTCACCAATATAGATACAAGTGACTTCTTCTAAGAGTGTCTCTACGATATGCGAAGGTTGGCAACCAATTCAGCATAAATTTCCTCCTCTTTCGCGAGGTGCAGCAGTTCTGGAGCACTCGCTATTCCGGTCCACTCCCTGATTTTACGTAGGCAAGACTTTCTTTTTCGACCAACTTGTCTTTTGCCCGCGATGTTTCCAATCCTGATCAGTTGCAGCAATTTGTGCACTTGACCCAGGTAAGCAACTTTTCTGCATTTGACGGTCTGCAAAAGTTCACGTTTATGCTTGACTTGTTGGAGAACCTCGTCATTGGCCACCCTCGCGTCCATAGTGACATAACTTGAAAAATATTTTTTACAAATATATGATGTTTAAATGAATAATATACGAAACGTTCTAAATATGTAGTATTTTTGCCTACTATATACTTTTTAAAACGTACGTACGTAGGTTTTATGATTACTATACTATTCATTACTAGGTATTTGCTGTAGTTTTTCCTTTTTCGATGTATTGACTAAAAAACAAAAAAGATGTTTACTCGATTTTGAGGAATCAATCGAAAAAAAAAACATTGGATTGATTCGATGCATCGGTATTTTACATCGAGTGTTTTTAAAACATCGATATAAATCGTCCACTCCTAGTTCACACTCATCAACAACGCGCGCCACTCGAACGCGATCGCACCGTAGCTTATTTACGCTCGGCAAACATCCACAGATAAGCCGTGAACGGGGCGCTTGTGCTTCCCACATCTGCCGCGACCTTGGCTCCTGGGCCCGTTGTGTAACCACCTCCTTATCAGTCACGCTCCCCTGGTACCGAGGACATCTTACAGTTTTCCGGTCCTGATAAAATCGGTGTTATTTTTATTTATGAGGTAGGAAGACGAACGAGCAAGCATATCTATCACCTTATGGAAAGCAATCAATCTCATAGACATCTCCAGATATCAGTGAGATATGTGTGATGATGTGTGTGATACACAACACCAGAGGCATCACGGTTGCGTTGCCGGCCTTTAAGATATGAGTAGGCTTGTTTTTTGAAGGTTTCAATGTCTTATAGAGCATATATGGTTATTATTTACCTCTAATGTCGCTCTGTTTCTCCTTCTTTATAGCATTACTTAGTTCGACAGTCTCCACGTGGGTAGCCTCGTTAAAATAATTAAAGCATTATTCCCAAGTCGCGCGACTGGTTTCGTCGCTACGAAATCCTTTGTGCTTTTTATCGTCCTGCTCTACTAAATCAATGTTAGCGTTTGTGCGAAACCGAAAGTCGATTCGTTTAGTTGTTATGTTGAAATAGCGATACAAAAAGCACTCTATTGACATACACGAAAGCACGAAGTCGAGCGTAGGTGTGTCTTAAAAGTGAAAAAAGTTGTCTATGAAAAGAAGTAGATGTGATGTCTTGTTGACATTCTAGTTATGAGGCCTTATGGGCACGGCGCGGAGCGACGCGGCGGTCCTTCCGTGAGCTTTTATTATTCCGGTAATAAATTAAACTGCGCTCGTTAATCGTTCCTTTAATCCGTCTGGGCGTTGACTTCGGGACGTGCACTCGACAGCTTACTAAGGCTCGATTCACACTATGATGCCCTTCACGATCTCCCTCCGGTCTCGGTCCGATCGAATCTCGCTATATTAGACACTTGGAACTAGAGCGATACTATAGTGTGAATCGAGCCTTACTTCGGTGCTGGTAATAGTTGTAAATACATTTGACACTTGTTTCTTATTGCCGCCATAACAAAGTTAGTGGCAGTCTGACATATGAAGGGACCGAATGAAATATTTAAAAAAAATTAGTCATATTTTTATATTAAAATCGTAGTAATAGTAGGTAGATTTTTGTAGGTTCTATTAGAATACACACATTACCCCTACTACTATAAAAATTAAATAGAATACTTTTTATTGTACATAAAATACAAAATTAAAACAGGAATATTCAAATCACCACAAATATTTAATACACCAATGTGGAGGACATAACTAAAACTGTTTTTATATTAAATTGTAATTATTGACAGTCAAAAGTAAAATAAAATTATTATCTAAATGTTATTATATCTATAAATTATCTTTCTTTTGCAACGATTACTGGTCGAATGACAAGTAATCTGAACAGCTTTGTCTCATCGCTAAAAGTGATTTCTTTCAGACAACCTTTCGATGGATAGATTAATAAAGTATTAATTAAGCTGGATTATTATTAGGAAAATCAAACATATTTATTTTATCTTGTTTATTTCATTTTATTTATAAAAAAACCTTGGCCTGGTGAACTTCGTTTCACCTATAAATTATATTCCCCTGTAATACTTTTCAAAATCGCATAAAATAAACAAGTTTTGTATACCACGTCCGTTACATAATAAAGCCGCCACGAACGCCATCTATTGAAAGTAATTGGAAGTAAAAGGAAGAAAAAGGATTTTTCATTTTTCAAGCTGTTCTTTTATGTTTTCCCTATATTTTTTTATTAAATAACATAGCCTTATACTTGTTTTAAACGTAAAGCCACTTTTAATACACCTTAGTGGAGGAGGTATATTATAAAATCTAGGTATAGGTATAATATATATTATATGTATATAATACTCCAATAGAATACGCTTCCTTCCGAAAAGAAATGAGTCATAGCTACTACCATATTAAATATGAAAGTAATGTAGTGCCTGAACAATGTGTGGGTCCGAGTGTCGGAGGAAAAACTCGCGGCTACAATGGCGGGCGATTGGTCGACTCATCGGCGCGGAATGTTGTACCACACAGCCTCCCGATGTACGGTCTAACCACCTCTCGTCACTTAGGGCTGCTATTTGTTATTCATTTCACGTGTGTGAAAGACGAAATGTAACTTCCAGCTAAAATGTCTCATGATAATCAAGCCTCATTTTCATTATAATGTCTTTGTATATATGTTATCGCATTTAATAACGTGTATGTTTTTCGTATTATTTCACTTGAAATATATTTTTTTTGTACAGCCTATGTATGTTATAACTAAAATGTATTTGATATTATTGTATTTTACTTGATACTGGCATAATAGTTATAAGTAATAGCCATCAAAGAAAAAAAATGTCTTTAACTTCCTTTTTTGTGATCGGTTTAATATCGTTATTATAAATCTGGGTATATTATCGCAGCGTATCGCCTGCCAGCCAGTTGTAAATATCGACACAACTCGATTCGTAGCGAATAGTGTATTTTTTTTGTCTCGTATTGTTAGAGTAGAATGATACACTGCTTGAATATTTAGCGATATCCGCTGACTTCACCGCTTATAAAAAATGCCGAATAATTAGTCAATAAAAATTCCACCGATTATAATACAGAGTCGTTACACGGGTGTTGCGTAATTGGAGTAAACGACCTGGGAATTGGTGATCCGAGCGAAGGTCTCGCGACACGTGGTGTCAGCATGCGGTTGTGGGTACCACGGTCGCAGATACAAATACAGCTCAATTATAGGGATTAATTAGTAAACATTATAAAAATTAAAATGTTATACATACATACATACATCTCAGTTGTATTACTTCTATTTTTCTGTTTTATCTCCTTCTAAAATTTCTTTGTTGCTAGAATTTCCGTACACTATATTTGGAAGTAATTTTAAATTGGCAGATCCTTTAAGATGCTTTTTGAGCTTCACCGAGTTAAACATACTGGGAAATCAACAGACAGTTCTCTCCGTAAACAGAACGTCCATTGCTGTGTTCTTTGCTAATTACATGTTTTTAAGAACAATATAACTGATAATAATAACGGTAAAATCCTCCAAGTTTGGAGGAGGCTAATGTCCAGGGTTGTTTTATGGGATATGAAGGCAAACGAGCAGGCATAATCAGCGGATAGACATCCGCAGTGCCACAGGCTTTGCACACGCTTTGCCGGCTTTGGACAAATGTGTAGACTTGTTTTAAAGAAAGTTCCAATGTTGTATTAGTTCTGAAACACCACTGAAGGTAACTGGTTCCACAAGGTAGTGGTGCGTGGATAGAAGTTTCGGGAAAACCGAATTGTACTGATTGGGGTACATAGGGGTGGACTGTTATAGAATTATTAATGGTGTTGCCTTGTAAATAAATAGTATTCGGCACTAAAGATTTATTCATTCACAGTGTAACATTACCTTGAAGCGAATAAAATAACTGCCAATTAGCACTTCAATAGTTTTTAGCGAATTTATTTTATAGCTTGTTAGATTTAATTTGTATTGTAGTCACGAACCTCATTTAGTTTCATTCGTCTTATTATTTATTTATTGGATTTCCTTATTTATATTTTAAATATAAAGTTGAATAACCATTTGGAAATAAACAGCATATTGTATCAGGACTTCATAGAATTCAGCAAGAACTTAATATGCAGTGACTGTATTCCATTATAGTAAAATAAGGAATTATTAAAACAACGTCTATGATTACTGTTACACTGAATAGGGCGATAATTAGGCTTCGTATCGACCGCGCGATGGACATCTCCCGAGGCGGGATAGTCGCGGTGCTCGATAAACAAATTGAATGAATCTCGTACTCACGTGTATGTACTATGTACCATTCATGTGTGCGCCGTTAACGCACGATAATTCAAGTGCTCGAATGTTTCACTAACAAGCCGTACACACGGTCGGTAAGAACGTCGCGCTAATTTTATAAGATGCAGTTGATTCTTTTTTAAATTAATATTATATATATAAAAAGTAAATTACGTTTCAACACAGGAGATTCTACCTGTAATTATGCGAAACGAACATGCGAAATTTTTAGATTTACTTTTTGATTTATGCAGGATTAAATTTTACTAAAGCTTTCAGTACAAAATCTTCTATATTCTCATAAAAGTATAAATTATCTCAAAAAAAACCTTGGAAAATTCGGACTAATATAATAAATTATTTGCTAGCATATTTAATGTTTTTTTCGGCCAATACATAATGTTAAAATATGAGATCCGGTCATTCATGTCCAAATTTATGTTTACTTTTTTGGGTTAAAATAAAAACAATAAAATCGAAATTCTGTTTATTCTGTGGTGCTCCCGAATATTAACGACATTGGGGTATTGAAATAACTAACTTAATGTATTTACAAAAGGCCGATGCATTTACTGCCGCCGATGTTATAAGTGGCAATGGGCTGGTCACGTTTGTCAGAGATCCGACAATCGTTGGAGCAAACGAGTGCTGGAGTGGAGACCGCCCCCGGTAAACGTAATGTGGGACGCTCCCTAGTTAGGTTGTACGACGATTTGCGCAGGGCGGCAGGCAGAAACTAGATGCGTGTAGCCGAAGATCGGGCTAGGTGGCGCTTCATGGGGGAGCCCTATTTCTAGCAGTGGACTACCGCAGGTTGTTGATGATGAGTCCTTATAAGTGTCTATAGGTGACAACAATCACCATGAGGTTTGATGACCCCCATACGCGTTTGTTTGTTCTACTATAAAAAAATATATTCGTTATCACCGATTGTATCGTCCGTGTGTCTCAAGATCGAACGGAAACGAAGCGTCGCGTCACGGCTGGCGAGGCGCCCCTTGTGAGACGCACTCGTCCTGTGTGATACTGACAGCGATATATATGGTCAGCAAACACTGTTCCATCTCATTTGGGATCAATGTCTCCTATTTGACTATGGTCACTCCGTTCGTTACACCGAACAGCTTCTGCTCTTCTGGTATTTTTTTTCGTTTCTTCTATGCTCTTATGCTTTTGCTCTCTTTTATATTTTAGTTTTAAGCAAATCAATCTCCTAATATTTGTGTTAACTTAATTAAGGACTTAAATCTAACTTTGTGCGTTCTTTTATTGAAATAGTCATTTAAGTTACCTATTAATAAATTTTAAACTTCGACCGGTGAATATGAAACCCGTGCAATTCGCCCTCTTTCATCATCCTACAACTTAATCTAGGTCAAACTTTTACTTGGAAAAGAAAATTCTTAGGGTTTGCGAAGACTTTTGTACCACTTCTATTTCTCTCGCCATAGTTCGGTTCCATGTGAACGCTACTTTCTTCCTTCATAGGTCATTGGTTCATATCCGGCTCCAAGGACCAATGTGTAGAGTGCGGGCTGTAGTATTTAATTAACTAGGGCAGAGCGCAATAACACGTATAGCCGTGAACACGGAAAGGTAAGAAAGGGGAGGAAAGACGAGTGAATGTGTCAATGAACGAATGCTTGTGTAGAACGAACGAATGAAATGTAGCATTAGCGGGTGGTACCCCAGAATCTTGTAGTTGACAGTCATGTAGGCGAACTTGCGCGACTCATTCGCGGAAGAGCGGACACGGGTCGTCGACCGGCCGATCGCCGCCGAAGGTCAAGGTTGCCCGATCGCCTTCCTCCCGCTAGCGCCGCCCGCTAGCGAAAGAAAAAGTGACAGCCCAAACCTGAATAGAATGCGAGGACGTATAAAAACGAAAGCACCTTACACCGCGGCGACTCAATTTCACGTACGATTTGCGCGCAAACAATCAATCGATCGCCATTTTTTTTTATCTCGCCATAACAGCCAGCTCGCTCGATTATTGCGTGAGAAATATCTCGACATGTCTGATATCCTGGTGGTTAGGTCACCGGCCAACGAACTCGTATAATTTGTATTACTAATATAACATCTATTTAAACCATTTAGCCGCGCTCTGGTGGTTTTATTAGCTAATATTTATATATTATCTGTGAGGAAAACATAATACGTGTCGGCGAATAGATTAATAAGTAAAATATGCCGGGTGTCAAAAGCGCCCTCAGTAAACAAGCGTTATGTCGCTTGTTTACTCGTAATCTGCCGCAGCATTTGCGTTATGTTTCATAATTTTACGTTTACCACGCGAAGGGTGGAATGAGATGAAGTAAATCGCTTTGCACAATGTTAAAAAAAAATTACCGGAAAAATTCAATGAATTACCGGAAGTATTGTTTGAAAATAAAGTTTATTTACGACCTATATTTGTTACGTGTGTCCATGGCGGAAAACTGGGACGTACATATATATGTACTTACATACCATACATACTGTTCTGAAATTTTAAATTAAATTCTAAGGCGGCGAAACGTGGACGCTGACAGTCCGTCTGCTTCACAAGCTCAGAGTCGCTCAGAGAGTAGATATGATTCGGATTGAACAGATTCGCCATAGAACTAAAGTCACCGAAATAGCTTTCCAAATTAATAAACTAAAGTGGCAATGGCTGGTCACGTTTGTCGGAGATCCGACAATCGTTATAGCAAACGAGTGTTGGAGTGGAGACCGCGTCTCGGTAAACGTAGTGTGCGGGACATCCCCCGGCTAGATGGTGCGACGATCTGCGCAGGGCGGCTGACAGAAACTGGATGCGTGTAGCCGAAGATCGGGCTAGGTGGCGCTTCATGGGGGAGGCCTATGTCCAGCAGTGGACCGCCGCAAGTTGTTGATGTTGATATTGTTCTGAATAATATATTATATAAACATTAATATAATATAATATAATATTAATCGCGTCTTTTTTCGTAGAGATAGGCAGAGATCACACGAGCTCCATCTGCTATGATCTCACTCATGACTCTCTTTTATTATTTAACTTTATCTTTGACCTTGCCTTTCTTGAGTACTTCTGCGATTTGATCAAGATAAGTTCTCTTTGTGTATCCTTGTGTGTACCGACCCTTCCAGCTTAATCCGCAACATAATTTCTTATGTCTGTCGTGTTTCATCCATTCTCTCTATATGCCCAATCTATCTTAGCGTCCCTTACTTTTGTCACAAAACCTTCTTTAACTCGTTCACTCTCTTATAACTAAGTTACCCCACGATAACTTCTTAACGCTCTCATTTCCACCCCGTTCAGTCTACTATCACGACTCTTCTGCAACATCCAACTTTCACTACATAAATATGTGTATGGTCTACTCTGATGTACGCATCAGAGTAGACCATACACATATTTATCCATTGATACACATATCGACCGTTGACCTCGAAAGCGATTACTTAAGTTTTAACGAAAGTTTTACGAAGATAAACTATAATTTAAAAGTCCTCTTGAGATCAAGCTCAGTGCAGTATAGTAAGATTACACTAATTAACGCAACCGACTGTGAGTCGTTCGATCCAGAAAAACTTGAAGCTTTCCTTCTGGGAAGTAGACGACCGCTTCCAGCCTCATTTTGTACAACTGTCCACAATGCAGTGCAATAGATATTAATTATGGAGCACGGGAATGTAGCCTGTATTTACTCTGTGTGAAAGACGATATTCGAATTCGCAAAATGAGAAGGTATTTTAAGCCCTTTGTTACGCACGGATGGACGTGCCGAGCTGGCCGGGTTTTGTTTGTATTTTTTAATTTATTGTTTAGCTGTTCCATTTGTAACGTGCAGTGAATATATGTATGAAACGAGTGTAAAAATTGTTTTGTGTACTTTTGTTATCAATAGCCATCGGAATGGGCAGTCCTGGTTTTCGAGATTGCGATTCAATTTCTCGCTACAGATACGACTTATCTATCACCTAAGGATGTTTTTTAATAAATTTATGAATGGATGCATAAATTTGATAAACCTCTTAGTTCATTGGTGCAATACATCGATGGAAAAAGCGAAAACGCTGTAAATGACGCAGATGTCACAAATAATTTATTGTATATACGGTTTTAGCAATAACAAATTTCAAATTCATCAATCCTCATCCAAAAATCTCAACATGAAAAAATCTGTGTGTGGAAAAAGAAGTACACAGTTTTCGTTATGTATGAAATACATAGATAGTCTTTTTCCCGCCAAATTAACATCATTGACGTTGTGTTTTTATATCATTTTCATAATATTATATTATTATCAATTATATTGTGGTGGCGTATTATACAATATGCTTCGTTTAAAGCGTATAAGTGAAGTGATATGAAATAAATGCGTGTATAGTGATTTTTTTAGTTGATTGAAAAAATCTATAGGTTTTGGTAGAAAATAGCCTTCATTCTATCAAGACGTAATGTGATAAACTGACTAGTTACATTTTACTTTTAGTGAATAACGGATAGCCGTTTCGCTGCGATGAATATGAGAGGAAGGATGGTTGAAAAGACGGATGAGTGTGGAGGTAGAAGGGAGGGTGTGCTAGGATGGTAGCGGATGTAGTTCTGTGGTCTCTGCCAACCCCTACGGGAGACAGGCGTGAAGATATATATATATATATATATATATATATATATATATATATATATATATATATATATATATATATATATATATATATATACATTTTAAGAGACTTAATGTTATCGTTATTTACTTGACACTAGCATAATAGTTATAACTAATTGCCATCAAAGAAAAATACTAAATACATAGCTACGTAGTTTGTTGTGACGCGTGCATCAAAATCGACCAACAAAAGAGCGTGAAACAAGACCAATGAACTTTCGCAAGTACGCAGTTTAATTTCATATACATATATAAGAATCTTCTACGCATTTGACGCTTACGGGAGTCGCATATGCGTCGCTGTAGGCTTGAAATCTATATCGTAGTTCGTGTAACTTCTGAATAACTACCGATTAAGGTTATTTTTGCACTATTTCGATTTTTTATGGAAGTGTCTAGCTTTACCTCCGCGCGTATAGTGTTACGATCTTAGCATAAAGGATTATGAATTTATTTGTACTAGATTTATTTATTTCCATTATTTAATACCGATTGGCTCAATCTATTGGCTTGACCGATGCGTGGCTAAGGGCGAGCTTAGTCGCAAGCGTGCCGACCGTCCCGGAATCGGGCTGCCCCGGGTACTATGGTGCCTTACATCAGCATGCAGGGCTCTGCTGGTGCTGACCTCCATCCTTCTTTGCGGCTCGTGGGATTCACTAAGACGAATTTAATATACCTGATTTGTTGAAAATGATGGCGACGTTCGCCACCCGTCACGTCCTGATTCTCACGAGGGCGAAAAGCGACCAATGGAGATGTTTCGCTGTGATGAATGGTAGCGGATGGAGCTCTGTGGTCTCTACCAACCCCTGCGGGGAATAGGCGTAAATATATAAAAAAGAAAATTATTTTATAATTTCAGGAACCTTCGCGTTAGTGTACTTGACAACTTAGCCATCTTTCACGGTGATCAGATGAATTGTGTAGTAATGCATGTAACATAATATTATGAAAATGAAATAAAAACACGTCACTGATATAAGTTGACGGAAAATGTCCAATGCCTTTTTATTCGCGTATATTCGCTAACCATGTCGAGTTAGTCCATGCAGGCCTGCGATATCAAATCGTTGTCGCCTCACCCTAATTAAAATGTTCGCGGTCGACTCCTGCGGTCACATTTGCGATGGGTATCGTTTTTGTTTAATGGTCCGATTCTTTGGCCCGCTTGATAATCGAACTTAGCGTTTAGCGTTGCGCATTTAAGATTTCGGATACCGATATCTTGGCGAATGTAAATAAATTCTATCGTATACACAAATGTTAATAGCGGAGTTTTTCATTCCGTATCATATCAATCAGATAAACTTCGAGCATAGCTCTCTGTGTGACAAGCTTGTGAAGTGTACAGTTCGTTTTGGCACAGTGAGGGGCAGAATGCACTGTTAGAGGAATTTCGTTATCTCTTATCTCTAATATAATTATCCTTTATTATCAAAAAAAATTGTACACCTTTTCACATTTAAATTTACTTAATTATTTATGCCTTAACATCGGTCTGTGTGCCTCTGTTGACAGAGACATTACTTCATAGGATCTCTGAAATAAGGTGTACAAAAATATTTGATATTCTTCTACAGACATCTATATTCTACGATATGGAGCTGATGCTAAAATGGTCGAGAGGTTATAAGTTATAACAGTAGGAAATAGCGAGCTAAAAATGATGTGTATCGTGACGATATATAAATAGAGCTTTCAATCTGATTAAGGTCTCAACCCGTACACTTGGGTGTAGTGAAAAAGCGTAGAATTAGAGACACAAAGCTCCAGTTGAATTCGTGCGTGTACATGTGTGGATCAGACTAATTATTTCACAGTTTAATGTAATTATCCACGCGACGGCTCGGAGCTAATCGACGGTGCTACGATACGCCCGTGGAATTTTTCTGTTGTTTCTCAAACATCCTTCGATAGTACATCGCATATAGTGACGCGCGCGGCGGGAGCGTGCGCGAGTACGGTGCATTCTGAAAAAAAAATGTTCTTGTAATTAGATTCAAATCATTTCTTTCACATATTTTTGGGATACGAAGGCAAACGAGTACGAATATCGCTTAATAGAAAGCAATCCACAAACATCTGCGATATCAGAGGCATTACAGGAGCGTTGCATTCCTTAGGAAATTGTCAGTTTTTAAAATACAACAACATAAAAACATTGATATTAAATTTATATTATTGAATTTTGGTAGTTTTTTTTTGTACAACCCATATATATCCTGCCTGTCACTTACACATGGGCACGAATCTCCACAATTCTAAAATAATGCACGTTAATCCACTTTAATTTTTTCCATGATGAACTGGTGAGGCGCCCAGACCACAGTATTTATTATATACAGATGCGGGAATGAAATCCTTTACCATTGATTACAAAAGCGATAGCTTTGCCATTAAAGAGAGTCAGGTCGTTGGTTTTAGTATTTAGTTTTTGTAGATTATTCCCGCTGCCGCTTTTCGATATTTAATGTGTGTTCACACCATACTGCACGCAAGTTAACAAAGTATCGCTTTTTTTACTAACGTTCAAAATCAAGTAACGATACAAATTAACTAGATTCGTTGAGTCGTTATTGCTATAAACAAATTAAAGCAAGACAAATATATAATTGTTGTATTTATGGCACGGTTCCTTACAATGATAAAAAAAACTAAAACTATTGTACGTAATGGAATATGAACGAGTTATCTGTTTCCAGAGATGATAATAAAAAAAAAACAAATATTTTTTTATATATTGTATTTCAATATATAATAATAAAATATTTTTTTACAAAATATTTAAAATTTACTACTATAGTTAGATTTATAAGTTTGTGCTTGTGACTATTTATGATTTATGTTTGTTATTTATACTGAGTTTTCGGTTGTCTTCCGTAGAGTCTACTATACCTGAAGATGCCTCGTGTTGGGGCGAAACACGTGTCGTTTACAAGATGGAAAAGTGATAATGTGTGTTTGGTGTTGTGTATAGTGGTTGGTGGGTGGAGAGTTGATGGCCGATTTTCGGTAAGTTTTTGGTTTAAGTTCCAAATAAATCCACTAAACCCAACGGAAAAACACACATTATTAATTTTCTGTTATTGTTTTGCTTGTCGCGGATCTTAGCTAAGTAAAACTTTTGAGTGTCCATATAGTGATGGATTTCCGCAAAGTAACGCCTGACTCCATTAATAATGTTATTTATACATTATAAGTTAACTTAAGAGAAATCTGAGCACTGTAGTTGACTTGTATAATACGGCATTTTTCTTCATTCGAAATCATGTCCACGAGAGACAATCTAAGTATAGCCCTCTCCAATACTTAATTAGTTTAGGCTTGCTTATAATGATGAATTAAATAACCCTTTCATATTTGTCAAAGACCGGCAACACTTCTGCAATGTGTATGGATGATATTAATTGCTCATTTGCCTTCATTTTTTTATAAAAATGAAGCTATCTCAATCATCACGTATTTAAGACTGTCAAGGCTTGTGATAAATTGGTATTAGTCATACATAACAATATCTTATTAACAACAAGACAATAAAGCACGACAAATACCAGTTAAAGACCTAAAAATAAAAACGCACAATGTAAACTTGGAAAGATTAGCCCCGAGTTCATTTACCCGGCTGAACCCTGCTTGTAAAGGCCTTGGATTTTCCACTCAACAATATTTCCTGCTATGAGATTAATTGCTTTACCTTATATAGTTTTCGCGTTCAAAATTCGTGGACAATAGAATCTAAGAATGAAATATAAAATGAATAGATATATAATGATATAAAATGAATGAAATATAAATAAATAGAATAAAAGAATGTTAAGTAAATTTATCGGATATATTCGATGAGTACATTCAGTTGTTTGGAAATTTTAAGTCGAGTAAATTCGGAAGTAATGAACTCTTAAAAAAAACTTCTTGACTTTACAGAAGTTTAATACACCAGTCAAGTTTTTTTTATAGGATAGTCAAAAGAGCAAACATGTCACGTGATGAAAACAACCCAAATAGGCATCACAAATATCACGGCCGGCCTTTGAGATTTGACTAAATTTAAATCTATTATTCAAATAATAAAAAACTGATTATATGTCACCGGTCTTTGAGGTTTGACTTGTTGACTAAATTTAAATCTATTATTCAAATAATAAAAAACTGATTATATGTTGCCAGCCTTTGAGATTTGACTAATTGACTAAATTTAAATCTATTATTCAAATAATAAAAAACTGATTATATGTCAGCCTTTGAGATTTGACTAGTTGACTAAATTTAAATCTATTATTCAAATAATAAAAAACTGATTATATATCAGCCTTTGAGATTTGACTAGTTGACTAAATTTAAATCTATTATTCAAATAATAAAAAACTGATTATATGTTGCCAGCCTTTGAGATTTGACTAGTTGACTAAATTTAAATCTATCATTCAAATTTTAAAAAAAACTAAAAAAACTGATCTCTCAGGATAAAAGAGAACCAAAGCAATCATATGAATCGATCAAGAAGCCAAAACCTCGGTGTATTGTAAAATTCTCAGCTGTACTCAGTCGGTTCAGCTATGTATGTATGTTCGATGTGGGATGTATCGGATCGGATGCACCTAGCCGGACTAAATGTCAGTCGGTGAGCGGCAGCCGCATTTAGTCGCTCCGAAATAGATCGCCCCGCGTTCATCAACCCCTCACATTCGTCATAGCCCCGCTCGCCATCGCCCGCCTGACCTTTTACAACGACGCGTCGCACACTGCTGAGTTTTTCCAAACGGCCACAACACGCAATGGACTTTAAACTCGCGATGGCCTAACATATTGCAGTTTTTATATCCACTCACTATTTTTATATACATATACATACATATATATCATCAAGCCTGTTTCCCGTAGAGGAAGGCAAAGACCACAGATCTCCATCTGATACTATCCCGACACACCTTCCTTGCTTCCTTCACACTCGTCCATCCTTCCTTCAACATTTATCGTAGCGAAACGGCTCACGTCGCCGTCATTTTTTTAACGAATTAGTTATATTGAGCTTCGTCAAAGTGAATCCAACGAGCCGCAAGGGAGGATGGAGGTAAGCCCCAGCAGAGCCCCGCAAGCTGAGGTAACGGCACACTTTCTTTGCTTCATCCATATATCATGCTCTTCATATAAGCTCGCTGGTGAAGGGTGCCTATGACCTGACCTTCCTTAAGAACTTCAGCGATTTGGTTTTTTTTAAGGTTAAAAAATTCATCGTTTTCTAATCACTATCGTAGTTATTTGCAATACTTTTTTGAGTCAGGAATTCTTATATTGATTTTTTTTATAAAATAGGAAGGCAAACGAGTAAGCGTGTCATTGTTTGGAAAGTAATCAACGCCGCCCATAGATATTTCCAGCACAATAGGCCTTAAGAGTAGGCTTGTGTTTTGAAGGTTCCAGGTTTCCGTTTTGTCGTATCGGTTCGCAAAAATCCCTCTGAAAATAATAAAAATATAATGACGAAAATTTTATTTACTATTCTAATGGAAATATTAACTTTTTATTATTAATATACCTTCAATATTTATATATTCGTCAGAACGCGTCTACTCTACATTCATATTTTAGCTTCATTAAACCTTGTTTTTGTCAAAGAAGTGACTTATATTCTTTTTTTAGTAATAAAGTTATTAAACCACAAAATCTGGAACAGAGTATTTTGGTGGAGGAAGATTCGCATTATATTTTATTTATTATTTTAGTAAAATTAATAAAAAAATGTAGGGTATGTCGTAATGAAATGTATTATTTAATTGTATAATTAATTGGTTTACGAAAAACACAATATTTCTACAAACCTTACGTAATGTGGACAGTCAAAAGTTTTTACTTAGCTAAGATCCGCGACAAGCAAATAATAACAGAAAATTAATTATGTGCGTTTTGATGTGATGATGTGTTCCAAATATGATCCTGCTGGATGAAGTGGACTTCATCCAGCAGGATCATATTTAGAACTTAAACCAAAAACTCACTGAAAAACGGCCAGCAACTCTTCACCCATCAACCACTAAACACAACACCAAACACACACTATCACTTTTTCACCTTGTTAACGACACGTGTTTCGCCCCAACACGAGGCATCTTCAGGTATAGTAGACTCTACGAAAGACAACCGAAAAACTTTTTGGTTGTCTTCCGTAGAGTTTTTTATAATTACGAAATATTTTTTTTAAAATAATAGGGTCATCAGTAATATGCCACATTTAAACTGTTCTCTTTTTATAAAGTGGCCATACACACTCGTAGCTTCAACTCACGCCGATTATCCCAACGTAATTGGGCGCTGTCAAATCGAATCCGAAATTAATTGAGTGTTGTATCGAAACATCGAAACCCAACCGCAACGATACGGCCGCAATTTTGGAGCCGTCACCGTGACTCGCTGCAAAAACTACCGACACCTCGCGCGCAAAAAAAATATAACAATCGATTATTTAATCTCGGGTAAATAAAAAAAAACTATATAAATGGACCGCCAGGTACTATTTTTCCTTTTGTTATGTCAATAATCATCGTTTGATGCTGACCGACAATTCTATACAGTGTGCTCTACTCGTGTATCCCAGATATACTGTATAGTCTATCTCAGTTATATGAGTACACGTAGACAGAGAGATTTTCTGTATACATATTCTCATATTCTCTCATGATTGAATGTACCGTCTTAACTGGGGAAGTACCTCAACCTTACAGAATATCATAGTTAGTTTTTTTATTTCGTTTGTTGTTGACTGCAAAGATTCGGAGGCGTAATTCCGTCCTCTTCTTTTACTTTCTTCTTCTCCCATTAAATCTTAATCTTAAGGGAAGCAATGCATCTATAGCGCCTTTAGTATTGAGGATGTCAGTTGCTTGTAGTGATTACCATCCAGTAATTCGCTTCCATGTTTTGCCATAGACCATTTTCCATGCCATAGGCATTGTCTCTGAGAAATTTCAAGGCTTGTTTTTTGAAGATGCCATTGTCGTATCTGTTTGGAAACACTTGCTTGGTTGCTGGTTCCATAGGTAAGGGTTGCCTGGAAAGAAGTTTCAGGAAAAACGTACCATACTGGATCGCCATACATCTAGTTGGCGATCCAGTCTTCTATAGAAAAATATGTAACATAGAGAATACTTTTGTAATGGCAGTATGTATACAAGTCGGTCAAGGGTTGCCTTTACGATCAATTTAATGCGGGACGCGTCTGACCCAGCCACTCTAGAGTGGACCTCATCTCATACTCAAGGAAATGGATCTATTCGTTTGTGCTTCGAATGAATGTGTGCAGACATACATATAATGTGTTATGGATGATGTAAATTATTGTCTGTTGTTATCCTAACGCCTTTTTCATTTTAAATAAAACACGTGCGTTTCTTGAGAGAAATTATATTACAAACATACATACGTATTTGTATTTGTCGCCTATACAACAATGCATTAATTAATTGAACACAGTATAAAAACATTCGATATTTTTGTATAAAAAAGTTCATAAACTAAAGCGATCGCTATGGGATGGATATCTTTAGTAGCCAGCCGGTAGAACACCCGATAAAATAAAAAAAGAAGGATACACAAAGATAAAATAATAAAAGAAGGATAAACAATTATTTTGATCCTTCTTTTTTTATTTTATCTGTTTAATTTAATTATATTTAATTATAATTTAGGTATGAATAAATAACCCTTACTGTTATTACAATGTGCGGGTGTTATTATGTTTATATTATATTATTAATCTTTCAAAACTGTGACCGTTTTTGTGTCGAATAAATAAATACGGAAAGCTAATTTTCCTTATTTTTCATTCCCTCTTCCCGGTCAATTGGAACAGCAACTTGCTCAAGAGCAATTGTTGTTGTTGACTTGTATTTATTTATTGCGAGGTCTGCCTCAATAGTAAAAACCATTCTGTGATCCATAATTCGCCCACTCAGGGGGGGGTCCCCTCATTTTTAAGGGAGAAACATGGTCAGCTTGCGCTATGTGTAGTATTGAACAATTGATTGATTAGGGAGGGGGAGGGCGCTACAGCAGATCCCCATTTTTAAGGGAGAACAATGTTCAGCTTGGGCTTTTGTTAGTATTGAAGAACAATTTTAATTGATATGGGTTACTTAATAAATCGAGTTTAATATTTCACTAGTACCAGGAATTAATAGGTTTCAGGAGGTGTAATATATCGTACATCGAAACAACTAACTTTTATCCAATGAGAACCGTGTTTATAAAGTTCCACGAATCACAAGTACCTATAATAAGCGATTCTAACATCTTATCAGTTTCACACCTACATACAACAGGCTGGCTCATATTACATAAATGTTATTCTCATGTCTACGCTGACGATGGCTTACAGGAAGTTGGTCTACACGTCATTGTGTTGTTATATCTCATCGACCCAGCAAATTTTATAATACCTATCTAATATGACTCCCTGGTACTTAAATTCGCTTGCATTTATAGAAAAAAATGTGTTGTGATGGTTGTTTGTTTGTCCATCCATATAATCATTTAAATCAGAGGTCGACAACCAGCGGCCGACGCAAGTAAGAGCCGTTCCACACGACGAGCAGATTTTTTTCATTCCTTAACTATCGAAAAAACAACCATTGTTCTTGATTGACTGATGAACATTAAGATGCGATACTGCGCGTTTCTACTTTTAAAATAATAATAATATACCTTTATTTTCAAAATCTTTACATATGTTACAGGACATTAAATCCCACACTAGGATTCCCTGTGTTGTGGGAAACTAGGCTTTTCCCTTCGTAAATAATACATAAATGTTATAACATAAATATCAAACAGTAGAAAAAAAAGATTAAACTGTAGTGATAATAAAAAAATGGATTAAGTAAGATAATAAATGGAAGCAGACATTAAAAAACTTCCAAGTCAAGTACAGCCTCAAAAATCTCATTAGCTATATGAATCTTACTTAATTTTGTACCTATTACAATTAAAATCAGAGCACCAATGAATATGGTTAAAAATGCAAAAATTAGTCTTGTTTAAAAAATTGTATTTATTAAATGAAATGAGGCACGCACCAATATCCTCATGACATTTGTAGCTCTTATATAATAAAAGGTTGCCGATCCGTGATGACAAGTGACCAAGGAAGAAAGTCTGTCCGTTCAAATACATCAAATTATATCTCAATAGTACATATGAACGCAAAAGGCGAAAACACGTTTTCGCTTTTTGCTCAATGAAAGACTTACCCTTAAGAGCCAAAAAAACTTAAAATTTTTAAAAAAATTGTATCTGATCACTCAAAACCAGTCAGTTTAACGCTATACAACATTTTCTATCGGTCGAAGAACCGTAAGACTCAGATAATTCAACCCAGTACTTTTTTCTGATCTGAATAAGCAATAATTTTTTTGACATCTATGTCATATATACAGCACTTTCGTTTTTTTGCATATATATACATATACATATATATAATTTGTAAGTTATTACATTGCAGTTACAGTATTATGCGTGTTTTGAGCTATGAGGAGCGACAGTCGATACGTCGACTGTGTCGCATTATTTCTAGAATGCACAAGCGCCAACTTTAGATTCGGTAGATAAAGCTCCTCTCCGCTCGATGGCTATATTTGTAGAAGATAATAAATTTATCCTTCATTCAAATCCCGAGAGATGCGTGCGTCGTATCTGCTAATCAAATACAATATATGAATTAATAGTATTGTTTTACGAAATGCATAGCTACATATATCGGATTTTAAATAAATTGACAAAAATGTTGAAAGAAGTGAAGTGTCTATATATTTTAGCCTACCTATTTGGGTGTTAAGGGTACTTTTGACCTGGCTTTTCTTGAGAATTTCAGCAATTTGGTTTTACCGACGAGCTGTCAGTGTGTGGATGAAGCATAGAAAGTGTGCCGGGGTCGTCGTATATGGTCTCTGCCTACCGCTACGGGAAACAGGCGTGATCATATGTATGTATTTATTTAGGTATTAAAAATTATAATAAAAATTAAAAGAGAACCGTAAAACAGGATACTTGCGTAGTTTGTTTCGACGTTTTTTCTCCGTAAAGAAAAACTTCATAGCAAAACGAAAAGGTTAGTGAAATATCGATTGACAAAATGCTGAGATGTAAAAAATGGTCCTGTTATTTTTTGTTAAACATATAATATGATATTTTTATAATCTTAACGATAAATATTCTCATAGTTTATCTCATATCCATATAAACAAACAATGATGCGTGAGCAGCCATCATTGTTTATGTGACGAACTAAATACATTAATTCTACGCAGGGGATATATTTCTGACTAGATGGCCCAGTGAACCTTGTTGGCACCTACAATTTATTTAATTCAAATTAACGAAAATGATATCTCCTGGTAGGTTTATGTTCTCCTGGTATGTTAATACTTAGGTATTCAATACTTTACAAAACAAATGACAGTTTTGTGTAATAATAACAACAACACCCGTTAGATGATAGTCGTCACGAACGCCATCTATTGAAAATAATTGGAAGAAAAAGAATTTTTCAAGTTTTTTTTTTATGTTTTTCCTATATTTTTTTTATTCGTAAACCTTTCTCGTATTACAGCGAACAAAATAAAAAAAATATTCAAACATGTCGAATTCTCCATACCAGCGTGGCCTACAAGTGTTGGCAAAATAAACAAAAATCCAAATTAAATGATGAATCTGGGTTCTTTCTTTGTTACTTTGTTTATATATAAAGATATATAAAGATACGTACAATACAGGGAATCTCAGGAAAATATTTTTAGCTTAGTTGGTGTAACAAGAAAATTAGTAATGTAAATTAGTATAATTGATTTGACATATTTTAATTATTTTTTATACCCTGTACATAAATATGTATGTCCCACTTCTGGGCAAATGGGGAAAACCATTTAAGCGACGGACTTTTTTTTAATACTAGTAAAATTTTTAATATAACTGAAATTCTTGTTAACCATTCCAACAAATCTAATAATGCTTGTACTAGGATATGGTTGTCATGGATAGTCCATTTGATACGAACTCACGACACAATGAGGTACTACCGTGGCTTACTGAGCTATTGCTGCCTTTGCTTCTATTAATTCACCACGCTTCTTCAAGGCGAATTGACAGGTCACCCAGACTCTGAATAACTGTAATTCATACATATATTTATCCCGAAATCGAACTTGCGACCATTGTCGGTAGTGTCTCTACTAAGTCATTTAGGTTCCTCTCGGAAGCCGAAGTGACGTCAGTCGCAAACGTGCCAGCGAGAAAACAACAATTTCTTTTATGCTGAATCTGAGATTGTTTATGCCGAGCGGTTAACGTACGTACGGCCGGCCGGTGTTGGCGATAATGAAGATTTTAAGCTCGGGTTTCGCCGGCACGTCGTAAAAGCGCAGCGTGAGGCGAAGGCCTCGCTCGCAGCGCTTTGTAGAGACGATGCACGGGCCACAGAGCAGGGAACATAGCGGCATCGCAACTCCAGAATATGAAGAAATTGAGTAAATTAAAAAAAAAAGTTGAACACTTATTGAAGTAGCAAATTGAATCGGCAATGGTCAACCCATTTCCTCGTAGTGTCGGAGAACTGATTAACCGTTAGAATAGACTGAAATTTCTACACTGGCGTGAAACTGGACGCGTCAAATGCGTTGTTGGGCTAGGTGGCTTCTCTTGGGAGAAGCATATCTTTAGTATGATTTTTGATATATTAATCAATCAATATCAACCCACGGCAGTCCACTGCTGGACATAGGCCTCACCCAAGGCGCGCCACCTAGCCCGATCTTCGGCTACTCGCATCCAGTTTGCCAGCCGCCTTGCACAGATCGTCGCTCCATCTAGCAGGGGGGCGTTCCACACTACCTTAGTAGTTTCTATTACTATTTTTGTTTTTATGCAATAGGAGGGCAAACGAGCAAGCGTGTCGCCTGTTATAAACACAAAAAATCTTGAAAAACGCAATGTGTGTAAAAAAATAAAATTACAAAAAAAATGTTATAAAAGAGATAAAAAAAATATTCTTCTCTTCTGATTTACCTGCTCTATAACCATGTTGTTGGTCACATTTGTTTTTTTGGGTGCAACCAAGTTGCATGTAGAGCGATCACGTCCGCGCAGAAACATTATCCTGGCCGGCACTGACCTCGAACAAAATTAATACATTTTAATAACATATCCCACTCCATCATACTTTTCCATACCATAAAAACGATGTTGTTTGTTTCGAGGTTATTCATACCGAAACAATTCAGTAATGCTGCATATGGAAAATGCTGGATACACTTGTATCGATGGAAATATCTTTTATAAAATCTCCAGAAATAAAATACCTTACAGCCGTAACAGTTCACTGCTGGGCTTTGGGCAAGCAAGTGGGACATTTTGCTGTAATGTCCACGCTTGGCATTTACACACACAGTACTGTGACACAGCTTTTTTAAAAAAATTGAATGGTATAAAAAAACTAAATAAAAATTCAATATAGAGAAGAAACAGAGAGAAGATGTGTTTTTACTCATCATAAGGCCGCTCTATTGGAGCACCTGGCGCTGGTTTTCATTAAGAAATAAGGGGTTTTGTTACCTCTCACGTGACCGGTGGAAAATAATCCATTCTAACCATATTTGCTAATATAACATCTTTAAAGTATTAAGGGCATGGCATGACAATTCAAGCATATTTTTTTTAATAATGTAGACGTTACGACCTAATACCCTATAATCTTCTAAAATGTGTACGGATTTTTCTGTATTTTATCTGTTTTACTAACAGGATAATATTGAAAACTAAGCGAATAAGTAAATACCCTCTTGAGTTCTTATGTTGGAATTTTAAAGTTTACTTTAAAATACAATATATCATCATCATCGTTTTTGCAAAGTGGTTTCGATTTTATGTACTTAGTAGCATGTACTTAACATGTCGGCAAAGTTTGGGATATCTCTTTTCTTTGATGGCAATTAGTTAAAACTATTATGCTTGTGTCAAATAAAATAGAATAATATCAAATCTCTTGATACGTCACGATACATGCATTTATTTCATATCACTTCACTTATAAACCTTAATCGAACAATATTGTATAATACGCCACCACATTTAAACAATACAACTGATAATAATATAAGATTATGAAAATAAAATAAAAACAACGTCACTAATGTAAGTTGGCGGGAAAAGTCCTTAATAAAAGTCCTAATTTTACTATTATTATTGTATATTTTATCATTGTTATATATTTTTTGACGACTAAATTGGTTCATAGACGGGTCTGTCGCTTACTAATTTAATGGTTGCGGCTTCATTACCCGCATCGGAATAAAATATGTGTGAACATCTGTAAGACATCGTTCCAATGAGATGATTCCATTTTGATGAGACAAAAATTATAATTATTATTATTAATTAATTTTTGGTTGGAATATGTATTATTTAAAATTATGTCAAGTATATTTATTTTACTCGTAATCGATACATTATTCTGTATTAAGTGCAATCACTGAATTAATTCTGATTAAGTACAATATTATAAATTTATTCATAATTGATTACTGGTAGTAAACTTAGACAAAGTGGGCATTAACGAGCAAACCCCATGGATTTAGTGGATTTAGCACTGTTAAACTTAGTTTAAAATAATTACTAACTAACTTACCCATCGTGCGTTGCTGCGATCCCAGTAGAAGGAACATGAATTTATTTGTTTGTATTCGATTATTATGGTCATAAGACATTTTCGAAGTCAAATAAACTAAAAGTCTGGATGTTGCGTCAATCCGCCTTGGACAAATGTGGTGAATTTAAACGTCTATTCCTCCAGACATAGGGAAGCCCCGTACCCCACAGTGGGATATATATCCGGCTGTAAAACATTAATCAGTTACATGTAGAATAAATGTTTCATTTCTCATACCCTCGTGCACTGAGTAAACAATAAAAAAATAAAGTTTAAACTTTATGCTTTATTGTCTATATTGCGACGCACGCTACCAGGGCTAAATAAGCGTGAGGAGTAAGTACGTCGTATTGCGTTGGCCGGCTCGTATAGGTGTGAAGTGGCGACGCGGCGGTCAACGGCACGGGGCAATAAGTCGCGCGCCGCCTCTCAGTGACTATGTCACTAGGGGCGTGAATCGCACGTGTTGCCGACGGCGCTATATCTGCTATAGCCGTTATAGCATGTTAATAACTTTTATTGTAACAAAACAACTATAAACTATTTTTAAAAAAGACATATTTTTTATAATCTTTTTTTCATTTTAATACTCGAAAATTTACCTATATTAAAATAAAAATTGTTTTGGCTTACACTTTATACAAAGTTTATCCGTTTCTTTCTAATATATATTTCATTTTCATATCTTGATACCTTAATTTTATTTTATTAGTTAAAATCCTTATTAATAAACATTCGGAAAACAGTATTCTTTGTTAATTATGTTTTCAGGATCTCATATAGTCCTCGATCAATATGTAAGTTTAAAACATATAGTTTATTTTTCCACTTCAAACATAACGACAATGAAATTATAATCGAAATATAACTTCACACCAGTGTGCAACCCTATTCAGACTTGATACACGACCTTTTTTATCTTTTTATTTCTCTACGTACACAGGTATAAATCTACCTATACATTTAGACATATAAAACGATTAACCCTTAACTTGGCAGACTTATTTTTTTGAATATCAAAATAATATTCATAGCACTTAACCCTAATGACCCAAGGTGTCTAGAAAAAAAACTTAAAAAAAATTTATGAGGGTAGTTTAAAAAAATCTCATGTATCTTGTGGGATACATTGGCAAAAGCATTGATAAATATATTACGTTTTTAATTCTGATGTATCTCTACAGATACATTATCAAGAAAAGGGTTAAAAATATTTTTTTCGAATATTTTAGCTGTATTTAGTTCAGTATATCGTCTTTTATATTGTTATAGTGATTACATAAATTTAATAAAAATATCACCTAGTTTTATTTTATTTTCTTTAAATTATCATTATATTTATCCTTATACTAAACTATAGGATTGTTTAGTTTATACAAATATTCTTTTCGATGTTGGAATATAAACTTGTGACCGTTGTCATAACATTATTAAAACGTATTATATATTTTTCAGTTGTCGTATTTTGTAACATAGAATGTATACGATTTATGGCAAGGTAGGTTTTATATGCATTTTACGTGTCAACACGAAGTTTCAGAATGAAATATAAATTAAAATTACATCAAAACCAAATTTTAAAGATATATAATATATACTCTTGTATAACTAAACATAAATGTTTCAAAGTATTCTTATACATTTTTTTGTTTTATACGTTACTTACTTATCCATCACATGTCATCCTTAGATTTAAGTATACACAAAGTATAAACACTACATACAATCCAACAAATTATTTTTATTTTTAGCGAAATAAAGAAAGTGTGACGTCACTGTTCCCAACCCTCCAGATGTTGACCCAGAAACCGGTGATATAGTGGAGGGATAACAATTTTGCGCGCCGGATATAAGCTCACAAGTTACGAGACCGAAATAGACATGTGTATTCATTTTATAAACGAGTTATTTAACAACTGAATAATAAATAGTTGTTAATAATGACAAATAATAAAGTTGTTTTATTCATAGCTCAACACTAGATTTTGGCATAATTTTACATCAATTTTTTTATTATTATTATTATCAAAGAAGACTAGCAATGTTTTAATATGACTAGATATCTTATTAACCATTCGAACTATGCTAATAAGGCCTGCGCCAGGAAAAAATAATTCACATCAATAGTCTAGTGGTACGATTAAACCCAGGACTTAAGAGTAAGCGATATCCATATCAACTGAGCTATTGTTGCTTAGTATATCAGTAATCTTTATATTTTGATAGTCTTATAATGTTGTGAATTATATTGTGTAAGTTAATAGAGTTAAGTTTGATATATTTTGATTGGAAGACAGTGAGCTAAACTAATATGTGTGCATTGTTGCTTTAGGTAGTAGGTTTTTTTTTATGAAAAAGGTGGACTACCGAGGAAAGTCGTCACCGCTTCTGTAATGTCTATGGCATTGCGGACGTCTATGGGCGGCGTTGATTGCTTTCCATCATGTGACGCGTCTGCTCGTTTACCTAGCTATCCCATAAAACAGGGTTTACCTGACAGCACAGAATTTTTTCATACGGTGAGGTAGAAATGCGGAGATCTAGGTCGTTCTTCCTCTCGAGTAGCAACGATTTACATAAATTTATATATTTATATTCATATCGATTATAAAATAATAATTGGGTATTATGAAAGACTCACAGACGCTCAAAGACTTTGGTATTATAAAAGGAGAATCGTTCATAATGCCAAAATCGAGGAGCTTTTAAAGAATGCCAATATAATCGCAGAGACAAAGTCGCACAGGCTCGGTTAGTAAAAAGTTTGGTTAATGTTAGATTTTTTATTTCGGAGAAACGAGCATGCAGGTCATCTCGTGGTAAACGAGAAAGGAGTATTCGAACGAATTCGACGAACTTTTCAACATTCTTATACATACATATCGTCACAAATGTTTCCCATGGGGGTAGGCAGAGACCACAGATCTCCATCTGCTACGATCTTTGCATACTTTCCTTGGTTCCTCCACACTCATCACTCTCCTCATGCAAGCCCGCCGGTTAAGGGTAGTGGTAGTATAGAATTAAAAATTAATAATAATGTATTATTTGTATTATCGTACTTAATAAA
This sequence comes from Baronia brevicornis, assembly GCA_031353405.1. Taxonomy (NCBI): domain Eukaryota; kingdom Metazoa; phylum Arthropoda; class Insecta; order Lepidoptera; family Papilionidae; genus Baronia; species Baronia brevicornis. Next base: position 131,777 of record JASFAT010000440.1, on the reverse strand, counting down.
AGATCCTTCAATGTCACTGTTTCGTAAGTGAATATAAAGACAGACTGATAGGTCAAATTCTAAGTTCAATTATGTATACTGTGTATCCGTAGGGATTTCATTCAAAGATGGTGGAGACCTTTGATAATTGAGATGGAACGAATTAAATGTAACAAAAATATTTTTGTATTATCTACTGTAGATTAATTCTGATTCCTTCACGATGTCAATTACATAATTTATTATGAGAGTGTCAAGATGACTAATGAAGATGAGTTTTGGTTTAAAAAAATTACCAAATCGAACTATGGGATTCTTTTTCTTTGAAGGCAATTAGATATAACTGTAATGCCAGTGTCAAATAAAATATACAACAGTCTACAGTCAACTTAATAATCACGATACACGGTTTTATTTCATATCACTCCACTTATACGCCTTAGTCGATAACTACATTATATAATACACCACCACAATTAAACAATATAACTGATAATACCATAAGATTATAGACGTGAAATAAAAACACAACGTTACAGATGTAAGTTGGCGGGCAAAATCCTAACTATGGACTTTTAAGACATCTTATAAACCTTATAAACGCATTAATTTCAATTCGTTCTGTTTCAATAGAGCTTGCTAGAACAACGCAAATTACACAACATAAATCATTTATGATTTAAGTTATTAATAAAAATTTAAACCAAAATTATATTTATTTCGATTTCAATTTAAAAGAAAAATACATTTTTAATATTGTCAATTTTTTATTTTTTTAACATTATCGGGTTGTGGAAAACTTCAATAAATATCAGCTAGCACGTTTTGTACTTGGGTTAAAATGATACTGGTTGAAAGCGTTAAGAAAAATAAAAATGAACAAAGACGCTCATACTTAAACTCGTTCCTTGTAAAAAGTCCAAGCTTCGACTATCGTTGTACCTGCAAGTTGCAGCGATAGTTCGTATCGAGTCGATTATGAATGGCACGGCATTATTATCGATTTACACTTGAACGCACTATGAGTCGTTATTTCGATCAATCGGACGCTGAAAACAAACATTACTTTTACTTTCTATTATAAATGTTGTAAAAAAGTACAAAAAATATTGTAAATAGTTTACATTTTACTAACCGTCTTTCTTACGAGTTAATTCTTAACATTGAAGCTGCTCTTTGAAGAGCGTGGTTTAATTGTACCCATTTCAAACAAGTTTATATTTGGTTCCCTACATTGTTGAAAGTTGGATTGCCGGATTTTTTTTTAATTTGGTTTCACTCACAATTTATTTACATTGTATGAATCAAATCAGATTGGATTACAATACAGTTTGATTCAATACATTTTTATATAAACACTTTGATTCAATACAGAGTATTGTTAGAACTTTTCGAATTATTAAAGTGCAAAGAACTGTCAATAATTTGTAAGTACACGCATTATCTAACATGCTCGAACTAATATCTCGGCCCGATGGCGGTTACGGCGCGCGGTCATTGCCGACATTCAAGGTCGCCATGTTAGCCAGCCTGCACCATATGTACCACAGAATAAAAGAAATACAAATTCCATAGACTAGTTTATTTTTTCTTTATTATTGGCAATAACTAAATAATTCTTAAGCCAGTGTCAAATAAAATAATTAAAAATAAATAACGTGATATGAACTTTTAAATGCTATACTAAATAATTTAAAAATTGATTTAGATTTGACTTCATTTTTCTATCAAAATCGAATTGTATTGAATACAATTTTTCTAAAATTGCAATAAATAAGTATTAATTTTCACGAAAAGTAAAGTTTGTTGTCATATTTTCCGGCATAATTTGTCTATTGCTGATACTGGCCTATAAGTGTTTAATATCATTTATGCCATTTAAAGAAATACATAATTTTTTAAAAATAAAATTAAGAATAAATAGATTTTTCGCGTTTTATATAATTCAATAAATTACCATAGCTATTGTTATCCATCTTAAAAGCGTTTTTTGACATACAATAAAAAAACAAATATTTTTTTGTCTGTGAAACTATTTAAAAAGTACATCTGGAAAGTTTGGTCATATTAATTATATTTTTAATCATGTTTCGTGGGTATCTGTAATTTAATATATTTATATTTAAAGTTATTGTTGTTGTTATCCTTTCATGTATTAACTATTTAATACAGCCCAAGAAGGTCCTATCCATGAGTCCACCATCCATACTCGGAATAAGTAGATCTAGGATTCGAGCCATTTCATATTCTTTCTTTTTTATATCCGACACTGACTGACCTTATATATTATATACGCATATTAGATAAAAATTTAAAATATTTACGAAATAGAAAATAAAAAAATCAATATTGTGAAAATCAAAAATATTAAAGTTTTATATTTGATTTAGTTGAAATAGAATTCATCGCATCTTTCGTGAGACATTGCCAAATAATCGAGTTGGAGTGAACTCGATAAAAACACACGTGAATGCCCGAAAAACGTCGCTCACAATAATACGAAGTGTATCAAGATCGTTTAAAAGTTTTTTTTATTTTCCAATTCATATAACATTATGATCTCGGGTCGAAACATGACCCGAGTGAGATTCACGAGCCAGACGCCGCAGTACCTACTGTGCGGTGATCTTCGAAATAGAATCATTTTCGGTACGTTGACGTTTGCTCCTGACTTTTGATGCATCCCTGGTGTGGAGCGTTTCAACTTTAACAAGTTAAGACACATTTTCCTTCAAATTAAAATTACATTTTGCGGCGCATGTAAAATTTTGCGGCGACTGATAAAACAAACCCTTTAAATATTTTAAATTATTTACACACATTTGATTAAACTTAAATTATTTGTTGATTGTTTCAGTCACTATGAAAGTAAATCGCATTTATAAATAACTAGTATGTGAAATATAAAAAAAAACAAATCAGAAGAATAAGGAGTCGATTAGAATGATAATAGTGCATGTTTCGAATATTAACCTACGCAAATAATTAAAGTGCCACTCTAGTATTTACATAATTTTTGTTTAAAACCCGTTCAACACAAAAACTATGATCGTGACAAGTGTAAGAATGGCCAATACAATTAGCAGATATGCGTAGTCAATATAAAAAGTTGAACTATAATATCATAATATTGTAATTGTAAATGTGTGAAGATGATATTATTTATATATACATTGTATACAGGATCGACTTGCAGTTTCTTGATCGCCCAATTGTTACATTTTTTTTTGGGATAGAAAGGCAAACGAGCAGGCACGTCACCCACGTCACGAAAGCATTCATCGCCTTAAACATCCGCAGTGGGGAAGCGTTGCCGGCCTTTAAGGAAAGTGTCATTATGGGGGGAGGTGGGCCTCCGGAACTCAACCGCTCACCGGACGAAGCGCGGTAGCTAAGCTACCACTCAGACGAGTGTGGTAATTCCCCGGGCGAGCCGGCTCATTCATGCTACAGACAAATAAAATTCCTTTAAAAACTATTCGTCTGCAGCGTGGCTCTACAACTACACATTGTCTGGTTATTTAATAATACTTAAAAATAGAAGTAAAAGTAGAAGTAAAATTTCTATGCACAAGTATTTGATATCGTAAATGATGTTAGATTGCTTGCTTTAAAGAAAGTAAACTCATACGTAGAAGATAGATAAACTGCCGGTACTGTAAGTAGCTATGATCCAGCGCCATCTATTGTAATTTTTTGCTTACTGCACAAGTGTGTATGCAACTTGCTAAAGTTATTCATTCGAGCATAAGTCAGCATTCGTATGATATTACAATATATTTATTACATATATCCGATTAGTTTTCTTTTGCATACACACGTACGATCACGCTGGTCTTCCGTAGGCGTAGGCAAAGACTTCAGACCTCCATCTCTTATAATCCCGGCACACTTGTTATGCTTTATCCACACTTATCATTCTCTTCATACAAGCTCGTCGCTTAAGGATTCTTTTGACCTGGTCTTTCTTGAGAACTTTAGCGATATGGTTTAGATATGACCTTCTTGTTCTTCGCAACCTAAATTTCTTTTTTCATCCATCATAATTGTGCTTAATATCGGTTTTATTTTGATATCTCATAAAAGTTATGTTACATTACATAGAAACTTTATGTACAGTCAATATTAATTAATCAATACAGCCATTAGAGTCCACTGTAGGACATCTTCCCTCACACAAAAAGAGTGTTGCCGAAATCCAACTTAACAGCCAGATTAGCACTAGTCGCTGTTTCTGGTCTCCTGGTTATTGCTTCCATAGTCTCTTCGTACGATACGAGAGGAAATGGGGCGAAACATTTCACTTAGTATAGACGTGGTCTTCGCTCTAGCACCCGTCTACTCTAACTACTGGACGCACTATAAAAAATTAAAATATATACATGCTTAAAAAATATTGTCGGCGCAAATAAATTGGCAAGAAACAACTCCTCAGGTTCAATATCAGATTACTGTACAATTCTAATAACAATAAATCCGACACCGGGTATTGTTTAGTAGCGGAAAAATATAGAAATAGTAAACCTTAGAACTCTGAGAACACAGGATACGGAATTCGAAGAATGTGTTTTTTTTTTAAATAAAATTCCACACACAAATGTGTTAGTTTTAAGAAAAATGCCCACGCGACAAGCAATTACAACATTTCAAGTTTCAAGACTCATATAGACAGTTTGTTGATAAAAGTCGGGCCTGTCCAATCGTTTTATATGTCCAAGACGACGCCAAAAAGTTAAATGATCCAATATTTAATGAGATCAAAGTGGGTAGGGTTAGAAATGGAATTAAAGTAAGTTGTTACTCAGTCTGTATTATGCTTGTATAGCAAGCAAAGCGCGGCGGCGCCTCAGACTTTAAGAGGCGAAACACGTACAACAGCATTGCTGTGCTGTGACTAATATAGTTAATTACTTATAATTGCGAAATGGACAAAGCAATTTTTTTATGGAAGAGATAAGCAAAGCACCGTGGCAGAGTAATCTTAAAGAAGTTTTCACTTCTGTCGTGGGATCTAAAGCATACAAAGAGATACCAGTATGAAATATAATCGGTCTTAACTCGATAGACAACATTAGCTTTATCCGAAATCTTTGCGAACATCGACTTTTAAGTCCAATGACTTAAGAGTCGATGTTTTAAAAACACTCGATGTAAAGTATCGATGCGTCTTATCAATCCGATTTTTTATTTCTCAAGATCGAGTAAACAACCATGTTTTCTATTCGATGCATCGAAAAGACAATCCTGAAACAAATACTAAATATTGACTAGTATAATAACCATAAAACCTACGTATGTATGTACATTTTAAAAAACTAACGAAAGCACTATATTTGTGTATTTCATTTATTATTCATTTTATTTAATATTATTAATAAAGAATATTTTGAAGATTGTGTTACTTCTGCCATCTATTATTTACAGATTACATTTTCGATTTTATGTGCCTGTTTTTTATTTGTGCCTCATTCCTATAATTTAAAAAAAAACAATGTATTTTTGATGTATCGATATAAAATCGATGCTACAATGTGATAAATTACATCGATGTTTTTTTCGGTTTTTAATTGGTGATGGATGATATTTTATAAATATGTATATATAAATGTTAAATATTTGCTAGTCAATCTTATAAAAATCGTATCCGAATACGTAGTTGCGATGAAACGTTACGTAATGCCTCTGATGTTGGTGACCTCACGTTTCTCGCGAATGTCTAGGCGGAAACGTGGTCTCAAATGTTCGGCTATGACGGACTTACTTATCAGCATCTCAAACGTTCATGGTGGCCTGGCAGCCAACGTCACCAGTTCAGCACTATCGTTCGAAAACAAACATACGATTACAGTCCTTAAAGTGGCGATCTTAAAGATGATACTTCTTTTCACGTTACGCGAAGTTGATAGGAACTGTGTTGCCATAGTAAGTAATAACATTCCAGTACGCCTTATACCTAAACTACTTTGATATTTCGCCGGCAGAAATATAATACGCATAATTTTGACATTTCAAGACATCGTTACAGTTTTTTTTTATATATACATACGATAGTTTTATATAATTGTTTAATGTTTAGTTTGTGAGGTTTATGAAATGTAAATTCTATGTTATGGTAGAGGTGATAACCACACGGGTCCCAATGTTAATAAGTATTGTAATATACTGGTAACATTTGCAACATCAATGTCACTGTAGATGCGTAGGAGTAATGAGTATCCAGGGTAAGATGTGAATAATCTAAAGTGAAAGGAGTTGGAGGAACTTTATACAAATAAACTTTTTTCATTTGATTTTATCCGTCAAAAATAGTCTATTGTTTTCGTCGGGCTAAATATATATATATATATATATATATATATATATATATATATATATATATATATATATATATATATATATATATATATATTATATTCCGCCAATCCACCTTGGACAAGTTTGATACCTTAAAACTAACAATGTTAAGACTAAAACTACTCTTAACATCTTTCTAATTTAATCAATTCTTGTCTTAGGAAAGTGGTTCGCGTAACTATTAGCGTAGAAGAAAGAATCAAACTGTCTATTCTGAGCGATTGGGATCGCTGCAATTGGAATATTGCCGCTTGTAATAAGTTTCGTAACAAAGTGCATAATACATGTGAAATGTAAGCCGCCGTAATATAAGGTCTATGTCAGTCAGTGCACCGAGATAGCCCGGGTTGATCAACCGATAACGTATATGTTATCACTTATGTAAATCTGGCCCGGAACAGAAAAACTACACAAACATGCATTGCACAACATAACGGCTTTTTCGGTTCATTTATTATAAAATAAATAAAAAATCTAGTTAAAACAGTGCACTATTTTTTAAAGATGGCCGCCAATGCTTTTTCTACATTACTACAAATCTTGTTAACCATTCAAACTAAACGAAAAAAGTTTGTGTTATAATTCAATGACAGGTAGAATAGAAACCGTGAGCTTATACTTGTAACCGCAAGATTTAACTACGAATTTTATATAAAGGCTGTCTAAATAACTAGTAAATATCAGATAATTTATTATAAAACTGTAGGTAAAACAGTGCACTATTTTTAATAATGACTTCCAATGCTTTATTTATAAAACATTACTAACTGTTGTTAATCATTCCAACAAACTTAATTTTATATTATTCAGACATATTATAAACATTTAATTTTAACACAAAAAGTTTGTGTTATAATAATTATATGGTAATCAGAATCGAAATGACAGCTTTACAGTCGTAACCGCAAAGCCTACTTTATTAGGCTATTGTCGCTTATATGTTTATAGTGCGCATTATATATAAAGGCTATATATAATAGGTAAGCTGATTAAGGATTTGCTTGCTTCCATACGATTTCGAGTTCAATTCTCCCATTCTTCGACCATTATTAATTAATGTAAGCTGTCACTAAGAAAAGCATTATGTCCAATTGAGCTCGTTTAAAAGATCTACCTAGTCTAACTAGATTCCTAGTCTATTTTTAAATAAAAAATTAACACTACAACTGGTTGTAAAACCACGTACGTTATTAAAATTACGGATCAAGAAAACCATCATCATCGGCATTCAAGTCTGTATGCGTCATTCTTGGGTACAATTGTTTAATAAGTACCAGGCGTTTATGAGCTATCAGGAGCATACTAAACTGTCCGAGAGCTAGGTGATTAGAAGCGTTTACCGTGAGATCTGGCTGAGAGCCAAGCGGGCCACGCCGGTGCGTTCACCCAAAGCGCGCACTCCTCGAGCGACAGTCTACAGAAGTTTCATGTGCGATACTTGAAAATATTTTGACAGGGAACATCATTCGCGTCTTGGCGTTACTTATCGCCGGTTACGTGGCAGCAAAGTGCGCGTTGGGATTTATTGGGCTCTCAAAATCTTTTATATAATCACAACGGCATTCTGCTTCATCAACCTTGACCTTGACTTTACAAAACAGCCACTGAGATTTATATACAAAAGCAGACATTTATATGTTTGTTTGTATAATTATATATATGGCGGCATGAGTATCAAATCAAAATATCTTCATTCAATTCTTCTATCACTGGCTTTATAACCTAGGATGAGTTTTGGCCTCTTCCACAATTCTTCCTCATGTATCACTGTTCCTGGCAACATGGCTTCTAGAAAAAATGAAAGATTTTTTTTTATTTTTCTTACCAACGTATATTTATACTAGAGCAGCATAATAGAAGATTAATCGATTCATAACTTTCTTTTTTTAGTTTATAAATTATCCTTAATGTGTTTGTTTCTTAATAAATAAATAAATACGACACGTAAAGTCGGGATATAAACCAAGTTATACGCCTTAGTTAGCGATATTATTTATTCATGATATTAATACAATATCCAATAAAAAATTCTCCGAGGAAAACTAGTGTCATATTAATGGAACTGGATCAAATTGTAGTTTTTATTGACAACCAACATTTAACGGTTCGTATTTAATATTTAAAACGAGCTGTCCTCTCAGCCAGCGCTAATAAAACTATATTAATAAAACTCTTCTGCTTTCCTGGTTGTTTTGGGAAAAAAACTGATAATACGCCTCTAGTCACTAGAGCCAGAACTTACCACCAATCACTACGAATTATGCAAGAAATTTTTTGGTAAATATAATTTTAACCATAAGTATCAATATCAATATCAGCCTGCGGCAGTCCACTGCTGGACATAGGCCTCACCCAAGGCGCGCCACCTAGTCCGATCTTCGGCTACACGCATCCAGTCTCTGCCAGCCGCCTTGCGCAGATCGTCGCTCCATCTAGCAGGAGGTCGTCCCACTCTACGTTTGCCGAGTCGCGGTCTCCACTCTAGCACTCGTCTACTCCAACGATTGTCGGTTCTCCAACAAACGTGTCCAGCCCATTGCCACTTCAGTCTGCTAACTTGAAGAGCTATGTTGGTGACTCTGGTTCTCCGGCGAATTTCTTCATTTCGAATTCTGTCCACCAGAGAAACCCCGAGCATAGCTATCTCCATAGCCCTCTGAGCGATTTTGAGCTTGGCGAGGAGATGGACATATTATATATATAGCGTAAAGAAAACAATTTTAAAAGTATAGCCACACGCAAGATATCATAATGGAAGAAAATTATTAAACTAAAATTTACAATCCCCATTTGTGTAACGTCTAATTCATTTTGCAAGCTGTCAAGCATTACATAATTCTCAGAATGATTAATTATAATTTCTTATGAAAGAATGTTATACAACTTTCGAAATTTTCTTACCGCTGACTCCTACATCTTAAACACAAAGCGCAAACCGCCTATAACATACCAAAGGCCACGTAATAAAACAAATTTGTTCTACACAAAAGCTTGCTTTGCCTAATGAGAAATCTTCAGACTTCATACGTAAAATAATGTCAGGTATAGAGTAGGCGTATAAGTGATTAATATATCTTGGTTCCTCCTTCATAAAATTATTAAGGTTTTAAATTTAGCTATTATAAAAAAAATGTGTCATAACTAAAGTTTTTTCTATTCTATTCTTTTTGGAGTTCTTTAGACCCCAAGGCTCGCTGAAGCCTGTTCCGGATCCGGCCATAGGCCACACAATCATATCTTTATCCCAAATTAAAAATCGTACCCCCGATTATTGACTTCAAATGCGGTAGCTTCACCAATTAGGTGGTCATTTGGTGTTATCAGACTCTTATCATAATAGAATTGTAAATAACGTTTTATAATTTAAATGGTTCAGTTGCTAAATACTGCTCTCAGAGTCTGAGATGTGATAAGAGTTATACTGTGAAGGGGTCGCATCAAATATATAATAAAAATAACAAAGAAGAGTTTTTTCGCCGTTTCTTCCCAGTTCAGAGGAACCCCATTACAAAATGATGGTAAAGATTTATCGATAACACATACTGACGTTCGATAAACGAAATGTAATTTGAATCCGCCTTGGAAATGGTGGTGAGTTAATATGCATTTCTCTAGAAAGACGTGTGAAACACTGGAATATAGTGTTGACAAAAAATGTTTGCTCCTGATATTTTATAATATCCTGGTTATACTTCACTCATTCGTATATACACAAAAATTCAATTTTCGACAGACAGCCTACTCAAACATCTTCAATACCTACTTAGGACGTCTACGTGTCTAGAATCTTGATGTAACTATAACAACTCGTTTGGGCGGTCGTGTCGAAAAATAAAGATGGTTATCGCATCTAGCAAACGCAACGGGTTCTAGTAAGCCTACCGGGACATAATCACTCCGCGACTTGGTACAGCCTTCGTAATTTACCTATTTACATACCTACATGTAAAATTTGATCAACACAAGAACAAAATTCGATATATTCATGCACGCCGTTTCAATTATTTTAAAATATAATCTTCTAAGAGTGCCTCTCCGACTTGCGAAGGTTGGCAGCTAATTCAACACAACTCACAACTCCTTCGCGAGGTGCAGCAGTTCTGGAGCACTCGCTATCCTGGTCCACTCCTTGATATTACGTAGCCAAGACTTTCTTTTTGACTAACTTGTCTTTTGTCCGCGATTTATAAAATGTAATAAAAAACTATATTATTTTAAAAGAGAACTAGCAATGTTTTAAATAGAACTCACGACCATTGGTTTTGAAAGCGGTAACTTCGTTGTGTATTTCAGTTTCATGATTGTTTTCGGTAAGAATTATAACCAGATTAAGTTAAAACCAAATGAAATTGTATAAAAGGATTAACTGTATATTACATTCTTATAAAAAAATCTTTGTACATGTCTAAGATTTGGTATATTCAACATTCATACTGGGAAAGAGTGCAGAAACATAGAATTAAAGCGTAATAATAAATATTTAATAAATATTTAGTGAATTACGATCGAATTTCGACCACTGCATTTGTTTTTTCTTTACATGGTACGAATTAACATTATTCACACCTACCTCAACGTAGCTAACCTTGATTTTCGGTGTGTTGTAATCGCTTACATAATAAATCGATTGCTTTGTATAGGGTGTCCGATGGCATACTTAGGGTATACGTGGAATAACCAGCAAATGCATTATTACTACGATAACTTTTTACAAAACTTACTTTACTTATTTATTTTAACGATAACTTATATTAATACGATACAACTGATTCATTTCTGCCAATATTGAAAGGACATCCTATCATCACTTCACGCGCATGGTTTTAATAAGACAGCCCCACTTCTCACGCTACTAGAGAGACCATGGAACTTCTTCGTAATTTCTTCCCTAACAAATTAAAAAGCCGTTTAGGCGATATCACTTGGCCGCCATAAGCACCCAGGTGTCTGGATCTCAGCCCTATGAACGTTTTCTTTGGGAATACCTCAAAAGTAAAGTCTATGAAAGAAATCCGACGACCATTTCAGCACTAAAGGAAAATATCGTCCGCGACGTTAACAGTATCCTGACGTCACAACTTCAGCGAGTGGCACAGAATACTGTGGGCAGAGTCCAAGAGCGTGCCCGGTGTGACGGTCAACATTTAGACGAAATAATTTTTAAAGAATAAAACCCACGCTTCTCTTCTTGAAAGTTATTGAATTGTATTTATTTCCTTTGTAGTTTTTTTTTATTGTTTACGTTCGAAAACGTAATGTTGCCACTGAAAACCCTCTATATTTAAAGCTAACGGCCAGGCGGCTCGGGGGATTCTGCATCCGTCCGAGTTGTATGAATGAATCGTGACGTCACATCCCGCATGCGCTGCACCCTTGCACATTTATTCCGAGAATAATTATTGTTTTAATAAAGAACAAAAAATGTTGTTATATTAACAACATTTTTTGTTCTTTAGTAATAAGTACAAAAAATGTTAACGCATATAAAAATCATTTATAATATTAATTTTAGCTTCGATTTAGACGATTTCAAATGGAGTCTCCATTTGAGGCTTATACAGACGGAATGGCTATTGTCAGAATTACCTACCACGATTAAATAACTTTGTATACAATAGTGTACGTACGAAAGTTGTTTTTAATAAGTACCTACATTATATGTACGCGGGCGATGAAACTGTCAATTATCCACCACGCTTGTTCAAGGCGGATTAGCGGGACGTCCAGATAAATTTATGAATAGGCCACTATTTATGAATATATTTATCCTATGGCGATATTGAATCGAACGCACGATTAAGACCCTGTATACATATGGACAGTCAAAAGTTTTACTTAGCTAAAATCCGCGACAAGCAAAACAATAATAGAAAATTAATAATGTGTGTTTTTCCGTTTTTCTGTTAATCTAGTTTGTCTATTAATTTTCTGTTATTGTTTTGCTTGTCGCGGATCTTAGCTAAGTAACACTTTTGACTGTCCATATGGTGATGGATTTCCGCAAAGTAACGCCTGACTCCATTAATAACCCTGTATACAGTAATTTCGCCACTTCGCCGACTGGGTCATAATGATAATAATTTATATTTATCATATTATAATCATTATATTTCTGACTAAATTTACATACAGTAAGATAGTTCGGAAGGTGGCAAATATTTCGACTGCAATTAAAAACCGGAATAATGTCCTCAATGAACTAAAGCAGGGATAAGCAACGCGCGGCCCGCGGGCCGCTTGCGTCCCTTTAAACATGTTTATGCGGCCCGCCAAGCATTTCTAAAATTGAATTTGTTGTATCGACTTTCTCCCATCAATGTATTGAAATAAAATTAATTATAATAAAATAGTAGTACATAATAAACCGAAATATATTTTTGTGACGATTTACTCACTTGTCGGCGGCTTGTTAATTTTTTTATTCTAATGTTTATTATAAATAAAGTTTTGTAAATTATTAATAAGTGTTACTTTATGTGCGGCCCGCCAAATAATTTAAATTGACCCGTTCATTAAAATGGTTGCTCACCCCTGAACTAAAGCAAACGGACGAACGAGGAAAATGTCGCGTGATGTGACCTCCTCACATCGCTTAACTTCCTGGTGACCTTTGAGTGTTGTCATTTTAAGTTAGGGCTTCCTGTGCACACCCCATTGAGGCCCCCTAACTAATTTTTATATGAGACATTACGACATAGACATAATCGACAAGGTCAAGTTAAGCTTTACTAACTAATTGATTTTATCTAACAATACCCTCAATTTTAAATTAAATAATTGTGTCATTGTATTTGTATTTGATTGTGTCTTTTAAAAAAAACTCTACGTACAAATGTATTTTACATTTAGTTATTAATTAAATAAAAAAAAATTAAGTGTCGATTAAAAATATTTTTTTCTAGCTTTGTTAAAAACTTGTTGCCCTAAAAAGAAATTTGTTAAGAGTTAACAAAATTATAACTATGTAGTTGCTTGGATGGTTAGCCGAATAGAAAGTTCTTGAAAAGTAAAGTCACAAATAAACAACTAGCCTAGGATAGGCCTAAAAAGAGACCATAAAAATTAAAACTCTCGGCTAGACAAATTGATTAGACTGCTAGGATATTCTTGACCCAGCCAAGGCCCACACGCGGCTGTAGCAGTTTTGATGATGAGAATAGGCTCAAAGAGAAATTACAAATTTATACAGCATATTGAGAATAAAAGGATAAATATGGTTGAGCATGGTTCCATTATGGTTCCTTAGTGACGACAATTACACTGTTAATATCATGGAGAGAAACATTGCAGGGAAAAAAAAGGAACAACAAGAAATAAATTTACAGATCAATTAAAAGAAAGACTAAGGGTTAACGCTAAAATAAAGGCTAAAATGAAGGCCAACCTTGGATCGAAGATGCACTGAAGATGTCTATGAGCGGCGTTGATCGCTTTCCATTGGCTTACTTGTTTTCCTTCCAATCCCATAAAAAAAATTATAATCTCATACATCTACGTATCATAGGAGCCGAACCAACTATTAGGATATCATAAATGCACTGAGCTATATCAAATTTGTTAAGGATTCCGGGAAAAGCTTATACGGTACGAGAACATAAAATGTACCGCACCCTCGTAAAAGCATCCACTTTGAGTCAACGTGACGGCTCCGCGAAGTGAACGGAGGCTAAGAATATTTCCGAGGTTTTTGCTCGTTTGACCTTGTCCCGAACTTACCTACATCGATGTTTTCTTGATAACGCATTACATATTCTATAATACGTTATGCGATTTATGATCTCCTGATATGTTTTTAATTTTAAATAATGTTTATGTTACATTTCGACCATCTTGAAAAAAGAAACCCAATTAATTAAATAAATATTTTGAGGTTATGTAATCACACTGTTAATGAACTTTTCCTATTATATATAATTTTTAATTAGGATTGAAGCTTAGATTAAATGTTTGAGTTAAGGGCTTTAGTTAATTATTTGACGCTATGTGTGCACTCACCTTAAATTAAAATTTTACATGCATATTAATGCAGAGCCGTTCAAATGTGTATTAATTTTGTTTTATACACAAAAATGTTCCATGTATAAAAGAGTGTTTTAGAATTTTTAGTGTTGTTTGTTGCATATTCAACAAATGACTTCCACTGACGCATCCTTTAAATCCATATTATTAATAATAACCTTATTTACTAATAACGAAGTTATTAATACCACCATATGGTATCTTCTCGAAATAACAGTATTAATGATATTATAAAATAAAAAAAACTTTAAATAAATAACATTAATTCGTCCAAGGAAAGAAACTAGCTTATAATACTAGGAGTGCATAAATTTACCTAAAGTCAATTCATAGATATACAAATATTAACATGGGACAATGACAGTGGAATCATTCTTATAATTACAATATATTGACGAACAATTGACACAGTGGCAGGGCACCTCGCCCACGAAGTCAGTGGTCGCGGGTTCGATCCCCGTATCAAAATAAATATATGTATAGACTACAGATATTTATTCTGAGTCTGGTAACTCCGTCCATCCACATTGTACAAGCGTGTAATATCCGGTCCTCCAAAAATGGGGAAGCCCGTGCTTACCAGTGACACATATATGGGCTATCAAAAATTTCTGTCTAACTCGTCATGCTTTTTTTATTCTTTTGCCATTTGTATTTATTTATTTGTTATTACAATATAAAAATAAACTAATGGATATTTTCTTTCTTTCAGGTAAAAATCCGGATGTCATGGAAATAGATAAGAAACAAGTAACTCATATATAGTCTAGTTTTATTCTTGATGTTATTTTGTTCGTTCATCTTATGTTATCCTATTCACGGGCGAAGAAAGATAGTGGCAAGAGGCATCTGCCGACTAGGAGGAGGAAATCATCACCAAAATAACAAAATGTATTTAAATCCCGGATACGTTACTGTTATTATTACTAAGACGGATCTCATCATTTATACATATCTTATGAAGGAAACCATCTAAATTTCCTGATGATTTTTGCTTTAACTCAATGCTTCTTGTGTTTTTATTCAGTTCTTATGTTTTGTTTTCAAGATTATCATCTACTTACATAAGGTATCCAGATGTTAGCAATTTCAAAGAATAGCTTTTGAAATGGTAATCGAGAGTCTACTCTCTGATCTCATTCTGATCCACCCACCAATTATCAAAAATAAAAATTGATTCTGAATCCATCCATTTACCTACCCTAGTGTTTTTAGGTTACTTTTGATAATGAATAGAATTCCATAGATTGGACATTATATTGTTTGTTATGATGAATAATTATAAAGTTTTCTAAGAGGATAACATACATTCGAAGTATCGATTCGGAATTAAGATATGCAATTTGACATTGCACCCTATTTTTATACATATTTATACATACATAGGTCATACATTTTGTTTAGTTTTGACGCATTTAAATTATTCTGAATATGTCCACATCAGATATAAATTGTATTATTAACATTGTAAATGGTAAGAAATCCGAAAGCGTGATATGGTTTGCTTGGTTTTGCTGTATTCGAAATTTCGAATCAATATAATTCCGATTTCCGAGTGTGTGTGGCCAGCATAAATCTTAAACTAAAAGTATTACACTGCATTATTAATACATCAAAAGTATCGGAATTTTCTAACCAATAAAAAACATACCGACAACATCGTAATAAAATATGTTGCAAATGTACACATATGAAAAAACGAAAATGAAAAATGAAAACACGTATAATTATTGAAGCACAATAAATTGTATAGAATTCACGTAATGTAACGAAATTGATGCTTCGAGAACAGGACGCACCCCCCCTCCGCTGACCGCAACACCCCCCACGGTGCCCTGCATCAAACACGCACTCCAGCTAGAAGTACTAAAAAAAAGACAAGCAACACCAAAATAACCGCGACCCGTCTTACCATTTCTCTTTCGTCGGAAAGATGTCTATCTCGGGCAATCAGAGCGAAACTGCCTGCTCTCCCTTTCCTTTTCCCACTTACTCTATTATACCTAGATGCCATGTGGCAATAAGCAGTTGCGTAAAGTAGCAAATCGTTGTGGTGCTGTGGACAAAATTATAGCTCATCACAAACGTCGTAAGGTTGTTTATTCTTTGACTTAGTATTGTAGTGTAATTACTAATTACGTTTCAAGTGTGACGCATTATTTTACATTTAATGAAATGCTTTTTTCGTATTTTGTTTTAATTATACATCATAAAAGTTTCCATTAGTATTGAAGTTCCTTTGAAAGCTATTTGAACTTTAAGTAACGTCAAAACTTATGTAATTTCTCGTGGGTTTTAGCTGCCATATCTTTGATAAAGTAGTCCATGATGTGTGATAAAACAGGTCAATGACTAAGAAGTATGTACCTACTTGATTTTCAACAATGCCAAGCGGACACTGAACGCCGCCAATTTCAGTTCGATCAACCCCGACCTCGTCCCGCGCCATACCCTCGCACTCCCTCAAAGGCAAAGACGCACCATTAATCATGACTAAAACACAATTCAGAAATTTTAACCTACGAATAAAGATCTTAACTCTATCGTTGTAAGGTTGTTTTTAGCGGACATAACATTTGTGAGATACGTTTCCGCAAGGCCTGCGCCTATTATCTCTCTTTACCTCTGCGCCCCTGGTGTTATGTAAGCCGAGTGCAATGGCCGCGCGGGAAAACACCGGGAAAAGCGTTTTTTTTTTGCATTGTGCGCCAAATTTTTTAGCCAACCTAAATTCTCATTTCCTGTGAAAAATATTATGATAGGTCTTATTATATTTTATTTTTATATATTTTTTTATATATTCACGCCTATCCCCCGTGTATCTTATTATATTAAATAGATTTAATACTTAATATTTGAATAATTAAAGGATACTATAATATATGATCTTGTAGTAAGTAGTGGAGCCTGTCTCTGTGTCTGTAGTAAGTCATGACGCCTGTTCTCCCGTAGGGGTAGATAGAGACCACAGATCTCGGTATACTTTTTTTGCTTCCTCCACACTCATTATTCTTCTCGTGTAAGCCCACAGGTTAAGGGTACTCTTGACCTCGCCTTTCTTAAAAACTTCAGCAAATTGGTCAAGGTATGTTTCCCGTGGGTTTCCCCTACCGACTCTTCCATCCACATTCGCAGCGTAAATTTCTTTTGCCAGTCGTCCTCTATCCATCCTCTCTATATGCCCAAACCATCTAAGCATTCCTTTTACAACTTTTGCCACACCACCTTCTTTTACTCCACATCGCTCTCTTATATCTTCATTTCTTATTGACACGCCTGCTCCTTTGCCTTCCAATCCTATAAAAAAATCTTGGTAGATTAATTCAATCATCAAATTTAGAATAGTAAACGTCCAATTTTTTTTAAGTTACCCCACCTACAAATTTGTGCCTTTGCAAAACCCTATGCAATTTTTATTTAGCTAACATTTTTACAAAGATGTAGGATATATAAGTTTATTTGCCGGTTCCAAAGCTCTTAGCTGATTACCATACACCAAATACGCATATCAAGTGCGTAAAAAGAAACGTAGAACCGAATAACCGTTGCAATCAGAATATAATCTTATTATTATTGATAAGGTTATGTAAATGTTATAACCAATAATATTTTTTTAAGAAATCAAAATATAAAAGAGGATACCTGCGGAATTTCTTCTTTATTCTTCTTCTTTTTTTTTCTCTATCATTTTGTATTACGATTATAAACCTTATTACGAAATGGTGGTAAAATATTTACTGTTGGCGGACTGACGGATGATAAATGGAATGTAATTTGTTAAGGCGAAAAATAAAGACTGAATATGAATAGAAAAATAAACAAATCATTATGTTATTTTTTTTAATACAAAATTGTGGATTTTACACATTTAGAAAACTTCTGGAGCTAATTATGGTTTTACATTTTAGTTATATTCAAAATATATACAGATTCGTTGGACACGATTAATCAGCTTAGTTTTTGAAACATTGCCCATTTTTAAGTCGGTTGAAAACACCTTTCGATCAACGGCCACGGGGTTGCAAAACAACATTTCCTTACGATCCGGTTGTGCGTAGTAGCGGCGTGTATCCGCGCCGGAATGTGGGTTAAATTCGCCAGCCAGGGGCTGCCAATGCACCGGTCGCGGACAGCCGGCGGGTCGTTGACCGGTATCGATCGCGGGGTGCGACACGGCACGCGCCCCTTAGGCGCCGTCACCCCGCAACCGCACCCCCGCCGCCCCCGCGTCACACACGCGCTGCGCTCAAGGAAACCCCCGCCGCTACCGCATGCGACATTTCGGCCCACTTCAAACCGCAACTTCTACCTTTTTAACTTATATTTCATAACGCCTTGTGTTAAGTGTAGTTAAAATCAAATTTATTTAAAACAAAAATTTACAAAGTTGCGAAAATGTGTACGGAACCCATTCCACTAATTTCCTTACCAGTTACAATTGACAGAGAATAAGTAGAACAAGCAATATAAGTTTGAAATTTTAAACTACTATACAAAAATTTAAAACATTTTTCGATATATGTAGTTCTATATTTGACAATAGATGGCATTATCAGTAAATTATGATACGTAAGACATTCATTTGTGTACATTTTATTGTATTATAACTTTAATCTTTAAGAAAATAATTTTTATATACTTTCGATTAACTTTTTGAAATAATCATAATAACAATTTCCAAAGTATTTAGATTCTTATCAGAATTCCTCGTTAATTACGTCTTTAAACAATTAAATGTTCTCATACAAACATTCTATCAAATCGAAAAAGAAAATAGAAAATCAGTACGAACAAGAAAGTTAAAAAATCAAAACGAACATCTACTTCATTATTACAAGTATCATTTACAAAGATTACAAGTATTATTTCAATATATTTGACTGGTCGACTTCTGAACTAAGCATTGTAGGTTCGAAACTCACATCACAGTAACAGGTATAAGCTCCGAGTAGATCCTATTTCCTGGATTCTTATACACATTGTTTTGCAATTCACATATGAAAGAAATGAAAGAGAACAAAATGAAAATAGTAATTAAAAATAAAATATTTTTTTTCCATTTTAAAGAATACATAAAAACGCCTTTCTTATTTTGGATCATACTAAAAACGGTTCTACATTGTTTCTATAGAGCAACATCTGTAGGGTGCGCGGGAAAGCGGCTTGGCATCCGGTAACTCCTTATGCCACCGCGAGGTTAGCCACCCCTGCTGGCCCACCTAAGTTGTTACGTAGGCATCCTTTGTTTTATGCTACCCTAGTAGCTCATGGCCTGATACATTTCGTTTTAATCCATCAAAAATCCAGTACTCTATAACTCCTTTGCAAAAAAATGAGCACCCTGACCAGTCATTAGCTTTTCTATGGATAATATTATAGTCTTAGTATGTTATAGATTTTTTATTTATTTTTATTTTTTAACATTTAAATCCTAAAATCGGTGCTTTAGTCAATGTAAACAGAAAGCCGTGTGTAAAATGGAAATTTTTATGGGTATAGTGATATTAAAAGTCTACGAGTATTTTTATGGTACTAAAAATAAAATTTAATAACGAGTATGACCTCCCCTTGCAGCAATTACGGCATGTAATCGTCTTAGCATGCTTTCCACATTTGCAGGTTTTTGATAGAGATCACACGTTTAAGCTCCTACATGTTTTGTGGAGGTGGTTGGACAGATCGTGCTCGCCTTTTTAGGAGGTCCCAGACGAGTTCAAAGGGGTAAAGGTCGAGGCTCCGCGCTGGACAGTCCAAAAGTCCTTTCCCATCGTAACACCCGTGACAAAAACCCGTAACAAAAAGAGTGTATGTTTGAAATATCAAAAATGGAAACGAAATAAAATTTTAATAATGTTAATTAAACTGGTTGGGGACCAACTCATAACAGTCTCACAAGAAATGAGTGATTGTCTTCGATTAAATATGAATCATATTTCTCTTGTGCTTCCGTATTAGAAATAGAAGATTCCGTATTAGAATAGAAGACCAAATTGCTGACGTTCTTAATAAAGGCCAGGTCAAAAGTACCCTTAACCGGCGAGCTTGAGAATGATGAGTGTGGATGATGCAAAGAAAGTGTGCTGAGATCTGTGGTCTCTGCCTATCCTAACGAGAAACAAGCGTGATTATATATATGGAGCGTGATTATATATATCCAATTTAATTTTAAATTATAATACGAATACGTAAAAAAAGTTACATGTGAAAAAAAATCTTTATCACTGTTTTTGTTTGTTAATAGAATTAATTAAAAGAATAATACCGTAACCGTGTAAAATGCGAAGAATTAAAAAAGAAATTTTAATCTAAAAAAAAGCACTCGAGCTCTGCGTAGTACTAACCTAGGGGGGGACGGGAGGCGCAGTGACCCGGTTCGCTACGGCGTAGAGTGCACTGCCCGCGTAGCGGCGTAGACGACGTAGTGCGCTCAGTGATTATGCGGCCGGCTCTCGTGCGGAAATAGGTGTTGCTACTCAGACCGCTTTCATGATTTCTGTTGCATCACATTGTCGGATTATATGTGCTATATATAAAAATTCGTTTTATAAATTATATTCAGTATTTTAAATTATAATAAAAACTAAATAATCTTAAACCTAATACTGTAGTTATACATTCATAAATGTATCATTAATTTTTTAATTTAACGTAATTCTAAAATTTAAAATAAAAAAGAAATAGTTTTATAAAAATAAATTCATTCGATCGACTGACGTCTCGGATGTAAAATATCGCCTTTCCTTGCACAAAAAAATAATATTGATAAAGTGTGAGTTTTTTTCATATATATTCACGCCTATCCCCCGCAGTTGTTGGCAGAGACCACAAAACTCCATCCGCTACCTAAAATATATACCTATAAATGTACAGTGAATAGAAAAATAAATTAATTTCACTTGGAAGAATTTCATTATTATTGAAGATAAAAACCCCTAAAGATCCCATGTGTCACCGAAGCAATACGGCAGGCACGCTATACTACCTAGGTGTTTGGATAGTGTGCAACAAATTTATAATAATTATGAAAAGATGGTGTTATGTCATATAAAATGCATTGTATATTGTAAATAGTAAAACACTATATAGTTATGTCTTCCTAGTATTTGTTATTTTCCTATAACTTTATGTAGCTGGAAAAAATATCTATCGCAGTTATTAAACGTAGCAAAGGAGTTTTGTGAGTTTCATTTGCGTTGCTAGCGCATGGCTCGATGCCAAGTTGAGGCATCGAATGTCGGTACTTAAGCTCACTGGATGGCTTCGTGAGACAATTATTCGTCTATAGTCCCCCTTATTTTCTTTTTCAGTCACTAAGTGAAACAACTTTAGTTTCTATTTTAACGCTAAATGCTTCATCATCCTGAAGTAGACCATTGCTGGACATAAAAAGCCTCCAAGTAAGCTCACTGAATGGCTTCGTGAAACAAATTTTGTTTCTATTTTAACGCTAAATGCTTCATCATCCCGATCGCATATATCAACACAAAAAAGCGAAAACGCTGTAAATGACACAGATGTCAAAAAAATTTTATTTCATATTCGGATCAGTAAAAAACACCGCGTCGAATGGTCCGAGTCTCACAGCTCTACGACAAATAGAAAATTTAGCACAGCATTAAAACTGACTATTTTTGAATCATTCCATTTTCATTCGATTTTGACGCTGTGAAATTGCCTCCATAATACTGCGTCACCGTTCCGGTACAACGACCTGTGATTCACAAAACTACCCTCCATTAGATATAGAGGCTTTTCCCATTTGTAACGGCGAGCGATATATGTTTTTCACACAAAATGAATTTATTATAAAGTAGTAGGAACGCGGCGTGTATGTATGTATTGTTTACGTTCATTTTGTTAAAAAATAATAATTGTAAGCAAAATATTTGTACAGACGGTTAATTTTTAAATGGATAATGAAAAAAAATGGAAAAACAAGAGAAGTACGGGTTTTATTTTTTTTAAATTATCTCCTCTAAATTTCAACCGCCATGTGGGACATAATGAAAAAAAAAATAGAAAAACAACAGAAGTACGGCTTTTATTTTTTTAAATTATTTTCTCCATCTTTTAACCGCCACAACGGACACACTTTTGGAATCTAGCCACAGTATTCTGTGCCGCTTGCTGAAGTAGTGACGTCACGGTGTCGTTTACCTTGCGTACGATAATTTCTTTTAGTGCCGAGATGGTCGTCGCGTTTGTTTCATAAACTTTTAGGTACACCCCCCAAAAAAAGTCTATAGACAAGCAAAGTAGTTGATCGGCGACCTGGGTAGCTAGAGTGGGTATATTGCCGAAACGTCTTATTAATTTGTCAGGGAAGAAATCACGGCTAAGCTCCATGGTCTCTCTGGCAATGTTAGGCGTGGCGCCATTTGTTGAAATCACGTGCATGAAGTGTGTTTTTTCAATATTGGTAGAATATAATCAGTAAATATTGTTTACTGATTATTCAACTTAATACTGGCACTGGACCTCTTATACATTAGAGTCTAATAATAAGACTACTAAAATTTTATATAATACTAGTTGATCAGATTTCTGGTAGGTAGCGCTATGAATTTAAGTTCTTTATTGTTAATAACTTGACTGTAGAGTTACTATCGAGTAAGGGTTTTGTGATTTTTTTTTAACTTTAAACCGAAGTCTTTGTTAATACATAAATATAATTTTTATTAATAACTTAATTGAATAAACTTGCTACAGAAATAAAATATAGAATTGAAGTTCATAAATATAGCGCCACCTATCGTATGGACAATATCGTATCTATGGTATTTACAAAACTAATATGAGTATAATGGCTTGATGGAGTCGAGGATGACTTATAGGTAATCGGTGTGAGGGGCTGGAGGGAAGAAGATAAACCAAGATCCGACTGGAGAAAATTTACTGGACCAGGCTAAAGCCCACCCGCGGCTGTAATGCCTTGATGATGATGATGATGAATATGAGTATAACCTTATA
Organism: Baronia brevicornis; assembly: GCA_031353405.1. NCBI lineage: Eukaryota > Metazoa > Arthropoda > Insecta > Lepidoptera > Papilionidae > Baronia > Baronia brevicornis. The sequence goes on along the minus strand of JASFAT010000440.1, from coordinate 108,455 downwards.
TTGTACTAATATTTTGTCTTAATATAACCTAAATTGATTATGTCGCAAAGAAGTTACGTTAATGATGTGACTTATGCAAGTTAGCGCAAAAATCTCCTTGTAATTATGGATTTAGCAAAAAATATATTTCGTTCTGAAGAAATGTTCAGTAGATGGATTGTCTTAAGAAAACATTCGTGATATTGATTGAAGGGTCCTAAGTACCGGGGCATCGTAACTCTGAAGAGAATGCACGCTAGTACGCCACGTTTTTGCCGCATTGGGGTCGCAGAAAGAGATGGAATATATCTGCTCAAACGTGTTAGTGCGAAACGCCTGTCACGAAATTAACACCACGTGCCGCATTCCCGTTTACGAATTCATTCGGACGTGTTTGCTGTTTTCCGTTCGCTGTTTGCAAGGAAATGTTGTTAATTTTATTTTTCATTGATATAAGAAGTACAAGAACATCACAATCATGAGCTAGCTCCAAGTCCGGTCACATTCATAAACTTCGAAATATAAAAGCTATGACTTTTATATATGTTTTTATATTTGACGTATCTGTTTTTCTATTGCCATGACAACCAAGGTGCGTCAGCCCTGGCACATTTTATTTCAAACGTATACTAAAATGACACATTAATAACAGAACTAAATACATATATTTATTTGTAACTAGCTGAATCGGCAAATTTCGTACCGCCTCAGAATCAATATATAAAAAAGCTGAACGATAAGAGCAGAATGTTTAAACTCTAGTAAAAAATATGGTCAAATTTTACCAAAGAAATGAAAAAAAACTTAATTTTTGAATTTAAGTTGATTTCTGAACGACTTTTTAATTTAATTGATTTTTGAACGACTGGACGAACATCAAATATTTGACAGGTAGGAATAGTTTCTAAGGGAAGTGAAATTGTTGCTTTTACAGTATTTGTAATATTTTTATCATATTTAGTCACCTTTTAAACCTTCCTTGGACTTTCAAAAATAATTCAGAACCAAAATTAGCCAAATCGGTCCAGCCGTTCTCAAGTTTTAGCGAGACTAACGAACAGCAAATGATTTATATATATATATATATATATATATGTATGTATATATATGTATGTATATATATGTATGTATATATATATATATATATATATATATATATATATATATATATATATATATATATATATATATATATATATATATAGTTGATATGAATTTGTTTATAATGTAAGAAAAAGTGAGAGTCGAGCACTGCGCTGCTAGGCACATAATAACGTTTGGCAGTGCGCAGTGAAGTTGTGGAGCCGTTGTCGTGTGAGGGGAAATATGTCTCGCGGGCCTCGTCGGCATTACACAAACCTGCGGGAGCCCCTCGCCGGCCGAAATGTACTCCAAACCGACGGCCTTCAACGGCGCGCAATGCCACGAACAAGCCTAATTTATTTAAGCAGCCTTGAGTCAAAATGGGCACATGTTGGGCGCCAACGTAAATTATCCATATATCTGACAAGCTTTTGCCCGCGGCTTCGCTCGCGTGAAAATTTAGTCTGCCACATTAAGTTTCGTGACAGATCATTTTTAATAAATATATTTTTTTTACTTAATTTATGGTTCATAATACAATTTTGGTCATAGTGGCTTCCACATAAAAGATAGATATATGCTGTCGCGGACTTTTATTTAGAACTATTTGAGACAAACAATCCTACGGTACATCATCTTTGTGTAACTCCAATGGCTTAGGCAGCGTACGCCAAAATAGCTCTCAGAGGCCAGATTTTTTTCCGACTTAATTGACATGTATCGTTATATTACGACCAAAATTACATAAAATCATTACAAATTGTAGCCTATATGTTATTCCGATGTATAACCTATATTAATGTATAGTTTCATCCAAATCCGTCCAGTAGTTTTTTCGTGAAAGAGTAACAAACTTACATCCATACTCACAAACTTTCCCATTTATAATATTGGTAGGATAGGAAATAGGATGAAAGTTACATAAGCGTGAGTTATAAAGGATGTTTTTTTATCGTTTCAGGTTGCAAGATCAAGGCCCTCCGCGCGAAGACCAACACCTACATCAAGACGCCAGTGCGTGGCGAGGAGCCAGTGTTCGTGGTGACCGGGCGGAAGGAGGACGTCGCGCGCGCCAAGCGCGAAATCCTCTCCGCCGCTGAACACTTCTCCCAGATTCGCGCTTCCCGCAAATGCGGCGCGGCACCACCACCACCAGCTGGTGCTCCCGGCCACGTGACGGCACAGGTCCGCGTACCGTACCGCGTAGTCGGCCTTGTCGTCGGACCCAAGGGCGCCACCATCAAGCGCATACAACACACTACACACACATACATCGTGACGCCATCACGCGAACGCGAGCCGGTGTTCGAGGTGACTGGGCTGCCTGAGAGCGTGGAGGCGGCGCGCAAAGAGATCGAGGCGCACATCGCGCTGCGCACGGGCGCGGCTGGCGGGGTCGGCGGGACGCCGGGCGCCACCCCGGGCGAGAGTGAGCCGCTCGCGCAGCTGTATCGCGCCGCTGGGTTGGCTTCGCTTCTGCGGCCCGAGCCGGAAGCGGCCTTCTCGTCGGCTGGATCCTGCTCATCGGGTGGATCCTCTGCGCGTCTCGGCGATCTGCTCGGAATCTGGTCGTCAACGGAGCGCGACGAGGGGCTGGGTGAGTCGCCGTCGTTCGAGTCTCCGGGGGCGGGCGGCGTGTGGGCATGGGGTCCGCCGCGGCCATCGCCGGCCGCGTCGCCGGCGCGCGCGTGCGCCGTGTGCGGGGAGCGCGGCGTGGCGGCAGCGCTGGTGCCGTGCGGCCACAACCTGTTCTGCCTGGAGTGCGCGCAGCGACTTGCCGCCGCCTCGGCGCCGTGCCCCGCGTGCGCGTCGCCGGCGCACCAGGCCATCCGCATCCTCTCATAAGTCGTCTCGCGAGGCGCACCTTTTTTACTTAAATCGTTACGGAAATAAAAGTATAAGTCGCGTAATCGAAATCCTGGTGCCAAAAGTCGGCGCCTCGCCGGCACGGCCCGTCCGCGCCGTACCTATCGTAAGTCGGCAGAGTTACTCACGATATATTTTCTTATTATGAACGTTTTTTATTAGGTCGCGTTCGTGGCGTTCGCGTCGCAGAGTCGAGGGGGTACGTTACTATAGAATTTTGAAAAAAAATGCATAAAATTTAAAAAAAGTTGTATAATTATTATTATTGATAGCGTAAATGAGAAATCGGAAATTTATAAAGCTTACCTAACGTAGTAGCGTAAAGTATTAAGATATTGTAATATTATGATAGGCGAGGGATCGGGCGGCGCGGGGAGCGGGTAGAGTGGCGCGTTTCTCGCTCGCAGTGGGGGCGGCCGCGCGTTTAGGTAATGTTTGTAGGCAATGATGGAGTGGGCCGCTCGGTCGCCGCGCAGCGCCGGACTCGCGCCGCGTCGCCGGACACGCGCCGGCCGTTGGCGCAGCGCGCGCGCCGAGCCGGCTCGGAGGGCGCCGCCCGCGCCGCTCCCCCGCGCGCCTTGCTCACATTATTTTGACTATACGACTATTCGCTTAAATGATATTATACATACGTACACACTATGATCATGATAATATTAATATAATGTTTGTTTTAAGTGTGTTTTAATGTTTAGATTTTTATTGTAATGTTTTTATGGATGATTTTTATCTGTATAATTATTATTATTGATTATTATTTTATGTGTTGACGATGTTTTTTGTGATGAGCGCCGGCGCCGCCGCCGCCGCGCCCGCGATGTTGACTACGGGTCCGGGGTGGACCTTGGGGGTAGTAGGTAGTACGTAGTGAGGGGTACGGACGGGTAGTAGGTGTGGACCGGTGGGTCGCGGGGGCGGAAGGCGCGGGCGTGAGCCGAGGCTGCCGCGGGCTGTTTAGTGGTTATGATATCAAGTAATTAAAATAATAAATGATTAATTGATAAAGGAATAATACAATTCATTCATTATTATTAAACTATAGTAGTCTGTAGCACGACATTGACTAACCATTACCTATTGATACTTATTAAGTATTATTATTATTATTATTATTATATTGAATAAATTTAAAGAATGCATAATTATATTTCATAGGAATCATTATTCTGTATAACTCTAGTTAAATATAACGATAATAAAATATAATTGTATATGTATGTGTATGGGACGACACCGTTGTTTCGTTTGACCGGGGGCGGATTTTATGGATTGATATTTTTTTATTTTTTTACCGTTATTTCTTTTTGACTTACTCATGTTAAGATATGCGAGAATGAAAACTGCCTATTAGATTATATTTTGAAAAATAATGGTTACGTAAAATCGGCCCCCGCCGCGCGTAGATCCAGTGATTTCTATAAGTTTATTTTCATAATAAAATGGGTAGACGCTTTAGGTTCAAATAATGTTGTGAAAATTTGTGAAATTTTGTAGACTACATATCTTATTATAAATCTAATATAAACTATAACTTTCGAACTAATTCTTTTATTTACAACCCCTACTCACACGCGCAACACACCGAAATAAACCAAACTCATATCTACACAGTTTACTTCTGACATGAGTGTGTGTGTACCTTTACAATAAAGATTTTAATGAATACAATAGCAATGGTTTTATCATTCTTTTTAATCATAAAGTTTCTATTAAAATATTGCGACGCAAAAAAGCGAAAATTTAGTAAACCGCAAAATGAAAACTTACAACCAAAAAGTCTTCAGATTTCTAAAAAAAAAATTATCTGATCACTCAAGAACAGTCAGTTCAACGGTGTACTACATTTTCTATTGTCGTAGAGCTGTAAGACTCAGACCATAGACGTAGTATTTTTTTCTGATCCGAATTTTTTTTAAATCTGTGCCGTTTACAGCGTTTTCGCTTTTTTGCGTCCATGTGCTTAAGTCGTAGACTTAAACTTAAACCAATAGTAGATTGAATTAAATTTTTCCACAATTACAAATCAACACCAACCAGTTGTTATATATATGACAATTCAAGACTATATAGACCCACACGCAGACTGGCAACAAGTACATGTACACTGAATACTTGTAGTTTTTCATTGCCATCCGAATTTGCTAATAATGGAAGAGATATTGAATGCTGAAAACTGGTTTTATTATCCATGGTTTGTGTTAGATATACAAATGGCGGACTTACCCCTAATAGCGATTTCTTCCAGACAAGCGTAGGATGGACACAATGTTAAAAATATAATTTGATGTAGGTTGTTTATATACTATGATGATTTTTTTATGGAATAGGAAGGCAAACGAACAGGCGTGTCATCTGATGGGAAGCAATTAACGCCGCCTATAGATTTCCGCAGCGTCTTAGGCAGAGCGGAAGCGTTGTCTACCTTTAAGGAAAGTGTCATAATGGGAGTGGAAGGGGGAGGGTGTTGGGCCTCCGAAACTTAGCTGCTCACCGCACGAAGCGCGGTAGCTAAGCTACCACTCAGACCCCGGTTGTCTGCGATAATGTGGGACTTCGTCGGGCGAGCCGGCCCATTCATGCTATAGACAAATTGTATGTTATTCTTCACAGATAATAGAAAAGAATGAAAAAAACAACATTACTAAACAAAGATAATAGCCATCGACGACATCTATCGAAAAATGGTGGTACTAATTTTACTTACACAAATACAATTTGAACTTTTCTAATGAGAGTGTAGTTAAAAAGTGGCGTGCCTTGGACCAAGGGTTATGTCCAGCAACAAGAAAAAAGCAGAACTCTGCATACGTGGAACTATTTACCACCTGCGGTGATCCCACGTAAATACAGTTCAGTGGCATTCAAGAGACGAGCGTATGTGTTCAAAAAAGTCCGGCAACGCACCCGAGACGCCTCGCATCTGAACGCGGTGTTGCGGATGTCTATGTGCAGCGGTTATCGCTTACCGCCAGGTGACCCGCATGCTCGTTTGCCTGCTCTGATATAAAAAAAACTGTCGTAGGTGGTTGATGATGAAGGATCTCGTTTATAAATGTGGTACATGGAAACCGTATTGACGTATTGTATTCTGAATTTTATGAATTTCATTAAGATTACATACATACATATTCACCACTTCACCGTAGGAGTAGGCAGAGACCGATCCTACAGATCCCTCCTGCTACGATCTGCAACGATCCCGACATACTTTCTTTGCTTCATCCTCACCCATCACTCTCATAGCTCGTCGGTTAAGGGTACTGAGGTGAAAAAGTAAATATTAGGTATACTAAAATAAATGCACTGAATAAATAATATCTATAGAATATTATATAATACTATAAGAGTACACTAATTCTTCGCGTGATTGTCTTACAAGATAAGACAGTGAAACGTCTTCTTGAGTAAATAAAAAACAATTTGAATTCCAAACCGCCGTCAATATGTTGATTGTAACAACAGTCCTCATTTGTGAGAAAAGATAGCAGTGGTCCCCCCATTATTGGCATTGCAATTGGAATGCAAATGCAAGGGGGGCAATGGTCCCCCTGTGACGGCTATATTGATAACAATGATATTCATAAATTAGCGGCTCATATAACTATCCTGTATATAAAGGAAATTTCAAGTAGATTTAAAAGTGTTATCCCCACCATCTGGATGAGTGGCGATCCAGTACACTGCGTTTTTCCCATAACTTCATTCCACGTACCACCACACCATGGACCAGCTGCCTTCGGTGGTATTTCCGAACCGATGCGGCAATGAAACCTTCAAAAAACAAGCCTAATCATATCTTAAAGGCGGGCAACACATCTGTGACGCTTCTGGTGTTGCAGATGGGGGTTCTATAGGCGTTAATTGCTTTTCATCAGGTGATACGCTTAATCGTTTGCCCCCCAATCCCATAAAAAAGTATACAAGCTCCACTGGTACGAGACAGCAGCACAATTGTCTACAGTCCTTCCTTCCGGTGTACGTGATGACTACAGGCGCCCCATGTCATCCTCTCATTTCTGGAGGAACGGACATCAAGCCAACAAGTTTGTCCTATGCGGTTTGGTGGAGTAACCAGACCCGAAATAAATATCTGCATGCCGCATTATCTCAAAAGATAACTCATCCATAACCACTTACTAAAGAAAATATATATAGTCCAGGCAAATTAGTCAAATGAGGGATGAATTTCTGAATAACAGATAGTCAGCTATAAACTTATAAAGACCTTTTTTTGACACCCTAAAACTTGTCTCAAAACCTACTTATCGTAGGGTGTCCTCGACTACAGAAATTCTAAGGTCAAAAAATCAATTCTTTACACATTTATTACAAATATTTCATTTCCTATGGGTGAAACTAAGAAAATTGATTCGGAGGTGATGCAGCATGTATATAAAATAGACTATAGGCTATTTATATAAATTTATGAATACATACTATACATAATAATACATATGCAAATACATACAGGGTGTCCCAGAACTCATCGTCAAGCCGAAACGGGGTGACGGGATTGATCGTAACCATCATGAGAAAAATCAGAAAAAATCTATCCCATGTAGTTTCAAATTTATGGGCATTTAAGAAAAACCTAGAAATTTAGTCAAACTGTTACCATTTTTCGGTTGTTGTGGTTTATTTTTATTATTTTTGTTCATTTAAATTTTGGAACCATAACCCTAAATAACATTTCTAGAATCAAAGTAAAAAATAATGACACAATTGCCCCAAGTTTCCTAGAATTAAGACTATTTGTTAAACTATGAATTTCAAATTTTCAAAATTTGTGGACTTTGAAGGGCCCTCTTTTAAAAAAAAAGTACTAGAGTGCCTTGGCAAGTGTCATTAAAAATTGGCGCATTTAATCAGGATTGTAAAATGGTACAATACTTGTTAGTTTCATACTAAAAAAAATGAGTAAAAAAATAAAAACCTCAAGTAACTCGATTTTTGCTAACCCATTTTACTCAGTTAAAATGTTTTTTATTCGCACAAGCTCTTGCTAGGTTCTTAATTTTAAGATCTTCAGATAGATTTTTTTTTCTGATTTTTGTCATGATGGTTACAATCCATCCTGTCACCCCGTTTCGGCTTGACGTTGAGTTCTGGAACACACTGTACGTACACATACATATTACTTATACTTGCTGAAAACCAGCAACAGATGCTCCAATAGAGCGTCTAGCATGTGCTGACCAAGAATTATTTTATGACACTTTTTAGAATATAATTATTTTCTGTTTGTTTATTTGTACAATATAATATTATTTACGATGTGGTTGTAAAAAAGTGTCATGAATAAATTTATCTATCTTGATTTCTATTATATCGTAAATACCATTATAACATGCACATGACTTAGACACCCAGATTGGAATACATACATTCTTGCAGATTAAAAATAATTATAGCGATGCGAGAATTGAATCCGCAATCCTAGACATCAAAAGCAAGCACATCGCCAATGGGTTATTTAAATAACTCAATACAATCATATCAGTCTTCCTAGTAATTTGCCTCCTAAGAAATGAGGGGTGTTACGAATTCTAGGAATTACCCAGAATTGGCAAGTGGGTTTGGGAATCGCAGATCAATATATAGTATTTAAGTAGATACTGTTACCTTTCTATAGATTATTGCTCCCATAGCTGCTTCGCTACAGATAGAAAGGTGTTTCTTTTCTATACCAGGAACAATACCAAAGCCTTTTACTTTGTCCTCATAAATAAATATAAATACCAAAGGAATTTGAACCCAGTCCTCTGTTCAAATTACTGCGTGCTCTGTTCAAAATACTGATCAAAACGGCCCACAATTTAATCATACACAACCTCATTCCACTCAGGATGTATCTGTAACGTGACACCTTACCCCCACAAACTTGGTATTGCAGTCGGAAAATCAACATTCGGCTTTATGAAAGTCACAATAAGGTCAAATGTTCAAAATGACGATGGATTGGTTTGTTGGAATGGTTAATAGCTACTTGGGTTGGTCTAGGTTGTGGCACATCTGTCTTCTCCTATCTCACGTCCTGTTTGCCACTTGAGCACGATCACACGTTTTTCACCCCCGCTGTGGGATGCTGGGTCGTAAGCAGGTGCATTGTATCCTGTCAGATGGTTAGTAGGTGAAAAATATGTTAACAAGCCATTATAAACTTGGATAAAAAAATAAAGAGTACTAGTATACTCTTGTCTAATATAAATGTTACTGGTTACTTATGAGAGCCTAGTATCACTTAGTATGACGTTACTCAAAGCGCCCTCCAGTACATTTTTTTTAGGGGATAAACGAACAAGCGTGTCACCTGATGGAAAGCAACCAACGCCGCCCATAGACATCCGCAACACCATAGTGCATTACAGATGCGTTGCCGATCTTCAAGATATGAGTAAGCTTATTTCTTGAAATTACCAATGTTTTATCAGTTTGGAAATACCTTCATTCCACGCATCACTATCCTGTAGAACCAGCTACCGCCAGCGGTGTATCTGAACCGATAAGAAATTGGAACCCATTGCTGGTCTTAAAGAAATGTGTAATTTCTTCTTTAATACCGGTAACGCCTCTGCAAGGTCTATGGCATAGCGGATGTCTATGGGTGGCGTTGATTGATTTCCATCACGTGACGCGCCTGCTATGATATCGAGGCAAAAGAGCAAGTTGGTCGCCTCATAGAAACCGGTCTACGTCGCCCAAAGACATCCGCAACACCATAGGCATTACAGATGAAAAAAATAAATTGGCCTTTGAGATAAATTATGATTTTTGTGTCATTATGTTTGGTTTACCAAACTCAACCACTCACTACTAAACGAAGCGCGGTACCCCAGCTACCACTCTCCAGCCGATTTTCGGCGGGAATGTGATAATTACCTGGACAAGCCGGCCCATTCGATTTACAGACAAATAATTATTTATTTCGTGTCTGGGAGCACTGCCGATTCGCCTTCCACAAGCGTGGTTAGTTGATGTTTGTTCGTCTAGAAACAGGGAGGTTCGTTCCCAGCTGTGGGACGTATGCGGACTATGAAAAAATACATTGTTGGTTGTTATTTACAAACAGTGGTTTAAGGTTAAACAAGTTTGCACAATTTTACCCTCGCATTTTTACCCTCTTTGGGCATGTGTCTCGACACCATAACACCTCCATCGAGCGCCTGGTAGTGCAGCGAAGATTGGAGCGCGCGAAGGATCCGTCCACCGCACTGAAGCAGATCTCCAGTGCGGTGGACGGATCAAGTGAAGACCGCTCTTAACAGCCCCCTATATGAGTTCACGAAGAAGGCGGCCATGAGGAATGAACGGCGGGGTTTAGTGAAGGAAGTCACTACCAACATAACGACCACGAATAGTCTGGCAAGAGTATGACTACCAAGAAGAAGTATTAAGATTTAAATGAAAATATTCGCATGCGCCTTACATGCTTTAAAAGTAACAATTTACTTAATTATATCACTGGAAGTTAACGCTGACTGTGGCTTTATCTATTAAAGTAATCAGGTTCGATAAAAAACCTCCAATGACACAACTCGATTCAGTTAATCATTTGCGACGAAAAAACGAATACGAAAGCAACTTAATTTTCATTGATCCTCGAGCAGAGTAAAAAAAACGTTCATCCTGCCGTCTCGAGGAGAGAAAAAAAAACATGGCTAGCTGTTGAAACTCGAGCAGCGGAAGTGACGGGGCGGATGTGAGACCGCAGCCTCGCTGCCTTCTCACAAACTGACGAATTATGACCGCGGTCCCAATTTATTCCCATATTAAATCGTACCGATCAATGTGACCTATATTATATTATTTTAAAAAGCGATACCCGTGTACTTTTCCTGTGCTGTTTATTCTTAAACATAATATGGACAGTCAATGGACAGTCAAAAGTTTTACTTAGCTAAGATCCGCGACAAGCAAAACAATAACAGAAAATTAATAATATGTGTTTTTCCGTTGGGTTTAGTGGATTTATTTGGAACTTAAACCAAAAACTTACCGAAAATCGGCCATCAACTCTCCACCCACCAGTTTCTCGTTTCCGAAAACTTTTCGGTTGTCTTCCGTAGAGTCTACTATACCTGAAGATGCCTCGTGTTGGGGCGAAACACGTGTCGTGTACGTGTACATGGAAAAGTGATAGTGTGTGTTTGGCGTTGTGTATAGTGGTTGGTGGGTGGAGAGTTGATGGCCGATTTTCGGTAAGTTTTTGGTTTAAGTTCCAAATAAATCCACTAAACCCAACGGAAAAACACACATTATTAATTTTCTGTTATTGTTTTGCTTGTCGCGGATCTTAGCTAAGTAAAACTTTTGACTGTCCATATAGTGATGGATTTCCGCAAAGTAACGCCTGACTCCATTAATAATCTTAAACATAAAATAACATTGTATGTCTGATGGTAGAATTAGGTTTTCAAACATATATAATAAAAGAACTACAAGGCATATACGGCTTACGGCCTACGGCGAAACGTGGACGCTTACAGTCCGTCTGCTTCACAAGCTCAGAGTCGCTCAGAGAGCTATGGAAAGAGCTATACTCGAAGTTTTTCTGATAGATATGATTCGGAATGAACAAATACGCCAGAGAACTAAAGTCACCGACATAGCCTTTCGAATTAGCAAACTAAAGTGGCAATGGGCTGGTCACTTTTGTTGGAGATCCGACAATCGTTGGCGGCTGGCAACTGGATGCGTGAAGCCGAAGATCGGGCTAGGTGGCGCTTCGTAGGGGAGGCCTATGTCCAGGCATATAAAAAAAATTCAATTACTTTTAAGAAGAGAAATGGTTTTATTTTTAAAAACGATTTCGTCTTAATGTGAGTTAGTTTAGTGAAATGAAAATTTTACTATTATGTGTAAGGAATACAAAAACACAGTGTTAATGGACACATTCTTAATTATATTCTACTTAGCAAATTAAGTTAAAATCAAATTACCCATTAGTCTATAGCTAGATTGTAATTATGATGAGAAAATCTGCAATAGAAGTGATCATTATATAAAAAAAAGTGGACCGTCACATCGGGCACAATCTTGAAATCTAGCCACAGTATTTTATGCTATTCGCTGAAGTAGTAGAAGTGATTGTCGCATCGGAATATATATATATATATATATATATATATATATATATATATATATATATATATATATATATATATATAGGGGCTATAAGTCTAGCAATGAATTGCTTAAAGCAACTGATGATGAATGAAAATTTGAACCTACGAATATTAGCTTAGAATGACAATAAGGTAAATACACAGCTAATAGGTCGTCCCTGGCAGATTTATCAAAGGGAAAATGAAAATCTGAAGTAAAATTAAGAGCAATATTGACTCCCAGTAATTTGATTCACTCGACAAAACCGTCCATCCTTCCATTAGAAATACTTCAATTCCTTGAAACAATTAATAAAGATTGCCCTAATTTACAAAAAATATGGGTCAATGTAATATTTTACTTACTAGGAGTTCATATTTACATCCGCCATAGAGTTGTTACAATAAATAATGTCATAGGAAAACCCTATGAGTCAATTCTCTCGGGTTTTCCGGAAAACGCACTATAGTGTGACGTTTGGATTACGTTGTCTTTTGTCTATTCTTATTTATGTTAATCTAATCCCTGTCTAATTTATATACAGTATATATTTATTTCTTTCTCACTATATATACCGATTTATTAATAACATCAATACCATTACACTATCAAATACAAAACCTTAGGCTTTACATAAACAAAAATTCAATATCTTTTTTAATTTTCTTCGTAAAACGAGGAAGTTCTACGACGAGTTGATTACAAACGCTAGCTTTTCAAAACCATCAACCAAAGGAAAGTTGATTATCTGGGACACTTATTTAGACATCCTAGATATGAGCTCCTGCAACTCATAATGATGCGAGAAGGAAAGTTAGTCGTCGAAAAAAGAAACATTGAGGAGAGTGGACCGTGGAAAATATTCGGAACCGACTGACCTTCACTAGTTAGAGAGGCACCCTAAGAAAAAGAAGAATCTTTTTAAATGGTGTAAACAAACACAAATGGTTACTGATTGTAGGTAATTACCATTATGATAGCATGTAATTACCATCATCATAGAATGTAATTACCATCACCATAGTATGTAATAACCATCCTCATAGTATGTAATTACCATCATCATAGTATGTAATTACCATCATCATAGTATGTAATTACCATCATCCATGGATACTTGTACCACCAAGGCAGCTGTAGATGCACTACCTGACCTTGAAAAAGCTGTAGGGTAATTTATTTATTTATGAAGGTCAATCAATGATTACAATAAGTATACTATTATTACTACTACTACTACTACCACGCTGGCAATACGACCTAAAGCGTGCTTGGCCTCCGAAATAGAACTTGCCACTGGTCACGATGTTGGGCTGCTTCTCGCCAATCGCCTGCCTTCTTAGGTCAGCAACATTAAAGACATCGCCTCTGACATAAATTAGTGATAAAAGTATAATTGGGAACTTTTCAGGTCACTGCTTTCTAGCTTTGAAATTTATATAATTTGTTCTATTTGTAATGTAAAATACTACGACGAATTTCGAGAGCTGTCAAACCTATTTCTCCAAAAATATCTCGTTCGATAAAGACTTCGTTGGAATGGATGATTCCTCACTTTGTTGTTTCGCCCATTTCAAACGCCAGTGAGCAACTTGTATACGCGATGATATTACACTTTTTTTTAAAGTAATAAATTTGCAAAGCGAAAGTAATTTGGAACGCAGTCAAATGAAAACGCGTCACGTTACAGACGCGAGTTAAAAGGGACAGTATTTAAAGGAATATTAATATACATTTATTTATTAAATTTGAACTACCACCATATCATAATAATTTTTTTCTTTATATATTCACGCCTATCCCCCGCGAGGTTAGCAGATACCACAAAGCTCCATCCGCTTCCATTCATCGCAGCGAAACGGCTCTTCATTAGTCGCTTTTTGCCTTCGTGGGAATCAGGACGTGACGGATAGCGAACCACGTCGCCGTCATTTTAAACAAATTAGGTATATAAAATTCGTCTTAGTGAATCTCACGAGCCACAAAGAGGTTGGAGGTCAGCCCCAGCAAAGCCCTGCATGCTGAGGTATTAGCACCACAGTACCCGGGGGAGCCCGATCCTGGGACTGTCGGCAAGCTTGCGACTATGGTCGCCCTTAGCCACGCATCCATTGGCACGGCAGACCGTGAATTGGCGGAGAGGAAGGTAAAGGATAGAGTAACACGGATAGGGCAGGAAAGGAAATGCGGATTGGAGGGGGGGTTACCAGACCCGAAATAAATATCTGTAGGTCATAGATATATTTATTTCGATGCGGAGATCGAATCGGCGACCATTGACTCCGCGGGCGGAGGGCCCCGCCACTGAGCCAATATGTCGTCGGTATATTATAATAAACTTAAAAATAAATACAATCCGATGCGATTAATCATACGCTGGTCTCGTGACTTAAATATAATAAATAACTATTACTTATCGATTGATGGAGTCAGCCGTTACTTTGCGGAAATCCATTACTATGTGGACAGTCAGAATTTTTACTTAGCTAAGATCCGCGACGAGCAAACAAAAATAGAAGAACAATAATTTGTGTTTTTTACTGGAAGAAGTGGATTTAGGGGGGACTTAAACTAAATCTTACGGAAAAAAAAGGCCGTCAGCAACTCTCCACCTCTCAACTACTATCAACAACACCAAACACACACCACCACTCTTACACAATATACACGACACGTGTTTCGCCTCAACACGATTCATCATCAGGTACTCTACGGAAGATAACCGTTAACTGTCAAGTTCCTCGTAAATCCACTTCTTCTAGTACAAAACACACTTTATTGTTCTTCTATTTTTGTTTGCTTGTCGCGGATCTTAGATAAGTAGAAATTCTGACAATCCACATATTACTTATCGGTAAAAATTTGTATGCTCATCTATATAAGTTACATTTAAGTAAGTGGGTTGAATTCTTTTGAATTTGATCCAATTAATTGCTTTACTTAAATAAACCTATATATATATACCTTCTAGCGATCCTAGCCATGCATAGGCTAGGATCGCTAGAAGGTTCTTTAACTTGGATGCCTAAATCTTCGCTGGCTTGATATATCCTGCTACGAAGGATTCCTAATCCAAATAATAATTTTATATTAATACTGTGTGTTTTTTAATTAATAATATTGTTACTTAAAGGAAATTGTATAATATTAATAAAAGATAAATACAATATAAATTTGTTAATTCCAACAAATTTAATTCGCCATCTTGGCCAAAATCATCCGCTGATTCCTATCCCTATCGCTCTAAACCATAACTGTTTGTTTTTCATGGGATAGTGAGGCAAACGAGCTAGCGTGTCGTCTGATGGAAAGCAACCAACGCCGCCTATAGCAGACATCCGCGACACCATAGGTATTACGGAAGCGTTTCCGGATAAAAAATAATGCAACATAAACAATAACTTTTCTAACCGATACGTCCTTGGGACCTTCAAAAAAGAATCTGGCAATGCCTTGATTAGATTTACGTAGTTTTAGATGTCTATATGGTATGTCTATGGTACCTTTGATTACTTTCTACCAGGCTATACGCTTGCTAGTTTTCCACCCTATTCTATAAAAACACTAACACAAGACAATGAGTGTTCATATACTTCTTTTTTATTTTATGGCAATTAGCTATAACTATCGGACGACCGATTGGTTCAGTAGCGGGGCTCTCCGCCCGCGGAGTCAATGGTCGCGGGTTCGATTCCCGCATCGGAATAAATATTTATATGGATTTATAAATGTTTATTCCGAGTCTGTTAACCCCCCCAATCCGCATTTCCTTTCCTGCCCATCCTTTCTTCTCTATCCTTTCCCTTCCTCTCCGCCAATCCACGGTCTGCCGTGCCAATGGATACGTGGCTAGGGGCGAGCCTAGTCGCAAGCGTGCCGATCGTCCCGGGGTCGGGCTCCCCCTGGGACTATGGTAATACCTCAGCATGCAGGGCTCTGCTGGGACTGACCTCCATCCTCCCTTGCGGCTCGTGGGATTCACTAAGACGAATTTATAATAATATACCTAATTTGTTGAAAAATAACGGCGACGTGGTTCGCCACCCGTCACGTCCTGATTCTCACGAGGATGAAAAGCGACCAATGACGAGCCGTTTCGCTGCGATGAATGGCAGCGGATGGAGCTCTGTGGTCTCTGCCAACCCCTGCGGGGGATAGGCGTGAATATATATATATATATATATATATATATATATATATATATATATATATATATATATATATATATATATATATATATATATATATATATATATATATATATATATATATATATATATATATATATATATATATATATATATATATATATATATATATATAACTATTATGCCAGTATCAAGTAAAAAATATTTAGATACGTCTTGACAAAATGGTGGCTACTTACTCTACCAAAATCTTCAGTGGACTTTTGCAGTCAAGTTAAAAAGACAATACATGCATTTATATAATTTTACTTTACTCTGACTCCTTTTTTACAGTCCATATGCATATATCCCACTGCTAAGCACGGGCCCCTTCATTTCTGATGGAACGGACTTTAACCCACCACGCTTGTCCAATGCGGATTGGCGGGGTTACCAGTCTAGGAATAAATATCTGTAAGACATACATATATTTATTGTGTTGCGGGGATCGAATATGCCATCAGGATTAAACAATATAACTGATAATAACATAATAAAAATGAAATAAATACTCAAAGTCACTAATGTACAATAACTTGGCGGGAAAAGTCGTTTGTATAATTATTTCTTCAAATTAATGACTTAATAATAGTCGTAGCCGTAAATGGTTTTTCAGCTCGATCGGGGAAATACCCTAATAGCATATCGGCGTTAAGGAATTTTTCTGATCTCATGTTTCGTAAGAGCAGGTATCCAGAGACCCAGTTATAGCTAAATATACGTTTTCCCCTTTCTCTACTTAGGTACTATGGCGTGCCTGCCGTACTGCTTCTTACGGTTCTTACGGTACGGTGACCCGAATCTTCAGGGGATTTTTATTATAAAAAATTCTTCAAAATTATATTAATTTATTCTTACATTTCATTGACAATTATATCTTATTCATATTAATACTATATTAATATGACTAAGATATAATTGTCAATGAAATTGTCAATGATATTGTATTTTACACTTTTCAATTTACATTTTATATATGTACCGAACGGGTGACATGTCTATATAAAAAAGACGTCAATTGATCTAAATTTTGTTTTAATATAAAACTATTTCTTTTATAAATAACGAATTTAAAAATAAATAATATAAAAAGTTTCATTGCATTAGTGATACATTTATTAATGTATTCTTCCTTTGCCATAATTCATATCTAGATAGTAAAATACAACTGTGACCTTTGTGTTTCAATGCAAGGTTGTGATTAGTTACCATAAGAGGATTAGCGTATGAGAAATTATGCTAAAACTAATATCATAAAGCTTTGATAAAATAATAAGACCTAGAATGTGGATAAACCTGATATATAAAAAATCTCGCGTCACAGTGTTTGTTATCGAACTGCACCGAAACGGCTTGACTGATTTTTATGAAATTCTTTTGTAAATGTAGTACATCTGCGGATAAGTCTTAAACTATTTTTTATACCTATACCTAAAAATAATCTATATGGCAAAACAACGTTTACCGAGTCAGCTGGTATACATATAATATTAAGGCAACCCCAACAGGATTACGTGGGTTTATTGGGGCTAATTGGTACACATTTCCTCGCGCAGGTATCCCACCATCGATGCCGGGTCAACGACACGGATGTAACCCGGGTAAGGCGTAAGGCGGTTAAATTGGATCGCCGCCCGGCCGCGGGTAATTTTCCGATCGCGTGCCACGATTTACGGGTGTATACTACACCTTTACAAGGATATAGGGATTCCCCGAAGCGGCTGCGTGAAATGGACGTAAAGAGATTTTATAGCTTATTTTTAAACTAGCTTTTGCCACATTAAGTTTCGTGACAGATCATTTGAAATAAATATATATATATTTTTACTTAATAGTTAAAAAAAATATATTTATTTAGTTACTCGTACATCCAAAATTTCAGATGCCTAACTTCAAAACTGACGGATTCCATGTTTGAACCCCTATTATATACAATACAATTTTGGTCATAGTGGCTTTCACATAAAAGGTAGATATATACTGTCGCGGACTTTTATTTAGAACTATTCAAGACAAACAATCCTACGGTACATCATCTTTGTGTAACTCCAATGGTTCAGACAGCGTACGCCAAGATACCTCTCAGAGGCCAGATATTTTTCCGACTTAATTGACATATTACGACCAAAAAAATTTATAAAATATATATGTAATAAAATTACATAAAATCATTACAAATTGTAGCCTATATGATATTTCGATAATTAACCTATATTACTGAAAAGTTTCATCCAAATCCATCTAGTAGTTTTTTCGTGAAAGAGTAACAAACATACATCCATACTCACAAACTCTTGCATTTATAATATTAGTAGGAAGTAGGATTTTGCTTTCAGTGATATTTTTTTATAGAGCAGAACAGGTAAATGAGCATTTGGGTACTTGATAGTAAGCATTCAGCGCCACCCATAGACATCCGTACCGCCGGAGGTGTCTCAGAAACATTGTCGGTTTGTTGTTTCTTTTATAGGATAGGGACGTAAACGACCTGATGGTAAGCAATAAAACCCATAGACATTTACAATACCACAGGCATTGCAAATTTGTAAAATCCGTTCGTTCGCAAACATGGCGATGGAGCATTTGGAAATGATATCGTTTGTCATCAGGTGAAAATATTGAAATTGCCGAGGACAGATACGTTAATATACGATTATAATAACAATCAATTAATGTCGTATCACAATACAATCCTAAAAGCATTCTTAAACTAAGGCGCGGGTGACGCCGAGAACGAAACGAAAGGAAACTGAAAATAATTCCTACATCCCGATGGGATGATTTAGTAATCCCGCACGGTGCATTTTTCCCGAAATATCATTCCACGCACCACCACTCCATGAAATCAACTTTTAAAAAACAACATACATGCCTGTCTCCCTGTAGGGTTAAGCAAATACCACAGATCTCCATCCGCTACGATCTTCACACACCTGTCTTGCTTCCTTCACACTCATCCATCTTTTCATCCATCCTTCCTCTCACATTCATCTTTTGTCGCTTCTCGCCCTCCTGGAAGTCAAGACGTGACGAGTGGCGAATCATGTCGCCGTCTTTTTTTAACGAATTAGGTATATATATTAAGATTCGTTATAGTTATGTCCACGAGCCGCAAGGGAGGACGGAGATCAGCCCTAGCAGAGCCCAACATGCTGAGTTAAGGCACTATAGTACCCGGGGGAGTCCGATCCCGGTACGGTCATGTTGCGACTAAACATCCATCAAATTTAATTAAATAAACGCATCCTTTGGCATGGAAGACCGTGGATTGGCGGAGAGGAAAGAAAGAGGATAGAGAAGAAAGGAAAAGGCAGGGGAAAGAAAAGATGGATTTAGACAGGACGATAGGATATGATAATACCGCAACGGAAGACGAGAAGTGATACGGTAGTAGCTCGGGAGGCCGGCCTCGCGTACCCGTGTACAACCATCATAAATAGCGGACAAGCGGCTAGACAAAGATACTCCCTGACCATTTAAAAAACAAGTCTACTCTTATTTCAAAGGCCGGCACCGCATTTGTAATGCCTATGGTGTTGCGAATGTTTCTTTTAGCCTACACGCTTGTTCATTTGCCTCTCTAACTCATAAAAAAAAACTTCGCTTCGTTTCATACATTCACTTCGGTCTAACGGCTGAGCTGAAGTTTCATTCTCGGTGTGACCCACACCTAACAAGTTGATACACGGGGGGCAAATAATCAATTAGACTCTGGATGACGGATCGCGATCCGAACTGTCCCTTCGTCGGTCTCGTGTTGATGCAAGTCATAGGTCAGAGGTAAGGTCAAACGCAAGTTACCCTCCCTCACGCGTTTTACTTACAATATTTTATACTTTTTATTAATGGTATCTTAAACATTAAAAAATATATATATATGGCTATATTACTTAATAACCAATCATGTTAAAAACAAATTCAGTAGTATTGGTATTTTTACGTATTATTTTTGCTTTATGTATATAATCCTGGATTACAGATTATAAGGTTTATATGTGATCCACATGTGATTTCAAGTATATCTTATATATGTGACTCTTGTTCCTCAAGTTGCGCTGCAATGCATCTCTCTGAGGGTCGGGCAGTGGCAGAAAATCAGTTTCTCTGCTCAATCAGTGGAGATCTTAACTAAGCCATCGCCTATTTCCATATGTCTGAATTGATATGTGATATGTAATAGATTAAAATGCAAACTGCAGATGGAATAAAAATTATCTCTCCATGTATCTAATCGTTTCAGTAAAAGAAACACTAATATTATATAATTAAAGAGACATATTACATATGGTACATGGTATATATTGTTATAATAAATAGTTTACTAAGTATTAAAGTAGATGGCAGCATAAATTAAGTCATCACACATAAGGGTTTTGTGTTTGGATTTTTGGTGTTGCGTTAAAATGTATGTGTTTTTTATCTTCGGTACGGTTTTGAGTAAATTATTATATAGCGTTGACGAAATCTTATTTGTACCAACGTGTGTGTACACATAAATAAATAGGACATTTCGTATCTCTTTTAGCGTGAAGGAAGGCTAAAAACATTCGAAGACACTAAATTGGAGAAATATCTCGATAATGATCCATGCCAAACGCAAGAACAGCTTACTTCAGTATTAGGATTTACCCACCAAGCCATTTCTAAGCGATTATGCGTTAGGTTATATATAAGTATGCGTTAGGAATGATTCGAAAGCAAGGAACTTGGTTTCCTTATGATTTTGTAAGAGGTAGTATCTTAACTGTGTAGTGATGCAACAGGAG
This sequence comes from Baronia brevicornis, assembly GCA_031353405.1. Classification (NCBI taxonomy): domain Eukaryota; kingdom Metazoa; phylum Arthropoda; class Insecta; order Lepidoptera; family Papilionidae; genus Baronia; species Baronia brevicornis. The sequence continues at coordinate 87,469 of JASFAT010000440.1, read as the reverse complement.
TCTGGTTTAATACTCCTTTTTCTATACCAAGTGGACCTATTATATATACAACTGATGAATGGCGGGAGAAGAGCTCGGGGTGCGGGAGACGCGGTTGTGCCTGCACGTGTGCAGCAACAAAGCGCGTTCCACGAATGCGGAGAATCAAGGCGCATTCCACGAATGCGGCGTAACAAAGCGCATTCCGCAAGTGCGTAGTAACAAAGCTTGTTCCGCGAATTTGTTCTTGAAATGTATATTCTGTAGTAAGCAGCTACAATTTGAAGCAAAGGGACGTTGAGCGTCGATTTTTCGCCTTTGAACAACTGCTCCAGCGGCAGAAAAGGAAGGTTTCCTTCATCGCACCGTGACGGGTGATGAAAAATGGATTCATTACAGTAATTCAATGAAAAGAAAGTCATGGGGACTGCGCGGTCATGCTTCTAGATCGTTGCCTCGGCCAAATATACACACGGCAAAGGTTATGCTGTGTATTTGGTGGGACCAGGTCGGTGTTGTTTATTATTAGCTGTTGAAACTAATCGAAACCATCACTGGGGAATGGCATCGACTTCAATTGATGTGACTGAGACGAACACGGCGCAAAAAACGGCCATAATACGAGCAAAGGCATGAAAAAGTGATTCTACTGCATGAAAACGCTTGTATTGCAAAACCCGATCAAACCTACATGAAAACTCTCAAATGGGAAATTCTACTCCTTTTATTTTAAGTTTAATAAGTACTTGTTTCGTTCTATGACACAAGATCTGGCTGATTAACAGTTCCGCTTATATGAAGACATTGAAAAATGGCTTGATTCGTGGATAGCCTCAAAAGACGAACACTTTTATTGTAATGGTATTCGAGCTCTGCCAGAAAGATGAGTAAAAGTTGTAGCTAGTGACGGGCAATACTTTGAATTATATATATGTAAGCATTTTTGCACAATTAAGTTGCATTTTTATAAAAAAAAACAGAGAGAACTTAGTTGCGCACCTAATAATTAAAATAAAATATTATTGGTTAATCATAAAATATTGTTTTTCTTGAATTTAAGAGTTACTATTTGTCAAAATTCGAATCGCATACACGCTCAAGCCACATCTAGGTACTTAAAAGCTCACTGGTTAATTCTTTGTTTAAATTGTTACTCTACTTTGGATAGACCTTTGCGATTCGATATAATATGAACCGAAGTGTATCGATAACAATTATTCGCTCTCTCCGGGCTGTCAAATTGTATAAATATAGATAACTAGTTTATCTATTGTGAATACTTGAAATAGTTACACAAGAGACAACATGGCGAAAAATATTTTGACTCTTGTATCTATATGTTGACTCTTTTGTATCTATTTATAGTAAATAACGTATAAAAGAAAAAGAAATTCTTTCGAAGAAACTTTTTGTTTTTCCAGTTCAAGATCCAATGGAGTTCGTCATAGTGACGTCAGCTACATAAAAATTGCGTAAATCAGTAAAATGTGAAATCGTGAAAACTGGGAAGTTTATTTCTTAAAAGTTTAGTTTATATATACTCTGTACTATTATATACTCTGTAATACTCTATAATGTTAGTTACATATACTCTGGCAGGACAGAAAAGATGTGCCGGATGTTCTCTTTCTCGTATAAACAATAATACATAGGTAAAATTCGAAGTATACAAGTCAGTATAAAAGAAACGACGTTTTTTCGTCAACTCTGTATTTTAATTTTTTTTTAAATATTTTTTTATGTTAAAAATTCATCATTCATCCAATTAGTTATACTTAAAAGTTTAAATAACTTTTTTTACCGATTTTTAATTTCTAGTTTTTATTTTTTTTACATTAAAAAATATAATAAAAATTTTATTTTTTAATTAAAATATATCTAAAATTTATTTTTAATTTAAGAAATAATATATAAAAAATATAACAAAAATAAAATATGAGTTTTGTTAAAGCTAAAAAAAATGAACCCAAACGAGAGGGGGTTACTATTAACGATTGAAGATTTCCACTTTCCACTTCTTGATAGACCCTCGCTAACAAGTAGATATTATCATAATATTGTAATGTCATGGAACTTAATGTATGCGTAATAATAATAATAATTTTCTTTACACACATACATATATATCGTTACGCCTGTCTCCCGTAGGGGTAGGCAAAGACCACAGATCTCCATCTGCTACGATCTCGGCATACTTTCCTTGCTTCCTCCACACTCATTATTTTCATTATTAATATGTAATTTTCTTTCAACAGATTTTCAGTCAACAAGCGTTCTCATGTTTAGCCAGTATTAAATGGCATGCAAAAAGTAAAATTTGTCATTACTTATTTTTCTTATTCAGTCTAGTAGTTACAATTTTACAAAAATGTTGATACATACAATAAATTATTGATCATTTCCGGATATACTATTATATAACACTTCAACCAACATGTACCCAATCTATATATGCAATACACATCACACATCTATATACAAAACATACATACATATGCAAACAAATATACGGGGTCATGCAAGCAAGTAAATATAACCATTTAATAACATATTGCTGTTGGGACAAACTAAAAGCGGGTATTTTTTACTCTGATCCGAGGACATTCTGTAATAAATCATAAAGTAATAGAAATCTCATACATGCGTGGGAAGTGTGCGTCTTCTACACGTATGGACATGCTTGCAGTCACTCCGCTCACAGAGTCAATGTTCGCGGGTTCGATTCCCGCATCGGATTAAATATATATATGGATTTATAAATATTTATTCCGAGTCTGGTAACCCCCCCCCAATCCTCATTTCCATTCCTGCCCTTTCCTTTCTTCTCTATCCTTTCCCTTCCTCTCCACCAATCCACGGTCTGCCGTGCCAAAAGATGCGTGGCTAAGGGCGAGCTTAGTCGCAAAGCGTGCCGACCGTCCTGGGATCAGGCTCCCCCGGGTATTATGGTGCCTTACCTCAGCATGCAGGGCTCTGCTGGGGTTGACCTCCATCCTCCCTCGCGGCTCGTGGGATTTACTAAGACGAATTTAATATACCTAATTTGTTGAGAAATGACGGCAACGTGGTTCGCCACCCGTCACGTCCTGATTCTCACGAGGGCGAGAAGCGACCAATGGAGAGCCGTTTCGCAGCGATGAATGGTAGCGGATGGAGCTCTGTGGTCTCTGCCAACCCCTGCGGGGGACAAGCGTGAATATATAAAAAAAATATATCAGTCTAAAGTAACACCTTTAAAAAGTTTATCAAAATATTTTCTTTCAATTAACGGTGCTGTCACCTAATCACCGGGGTGGTGGAGGGGAGGGGTACAATTAGCCTGCTTGTCTACGGACAGCGAGGTCACGCACCCAACTTTGCGTCAACCACGTGACCCGCGCCGCCTGAGAAACTTTATTCAAGAAACATGACACTTTTCAGGGGAATCGCTTTGACACGCATTATTTCAAAGCTTCAAAGTCATTAAATTCCAATTTGTATTCATAATTGAGAAAGGCGTGTTAGTTATCTAAAGGGAATAAATACATGAACAATAAATTTGATACTGTTCATTAAGTAGGTTTGTATTATTCTGTTTTCGGTCTGCCGATTTTTCTTTTATTAGCAGATCAGGCTACGAGTGTGCCGGTCATCTGGTGGTATGTGATCATCGTCACCCTTAGAGAACGTTAAAGGCGTCATAAATGAATTTCTGGTCTCGTACTTGTCTTCATCTTCTCAGGGTCCTAAGTCCCCCTGGTGGGGCATAGGGCAGACACGACGATTCTTCATCTCGTTCTATCGGAGGCCATACGCTTGACTTCGCTCCAGGATAGGCCATATTCAGTGCTTCCGCCGTTACAGTACGCCGCCAAGCTTGTTTTGGGCGCCCACTGTTTCTTTTCCCTCGAATGGAATCGTGGGCTTGTCTGGGGATATGACTGGCGTGGCACCGCAAAGTATGCCCTATCCATCTCCATTTTCGTCATCGTCATCATTATAATTGTATATGTAATATTTGTTAGAAGAAAAAAATATACTTATCAAAATCTAATACTCAACACCGACCGATTAATTCGAAATATCTCTATAGTCATCAAAACTTGAAACTAATTAACTTTCAAATATGATCCTTTAGTTGATACAATAGAGTTGGGTTTTCATTGATCACATAAGAAATTGCCTCCCCCATGTTTACGGAACACAGTAATCCTCCGAGGGATAGCCTGTAGTCACGTAGTACCCCAGCTACGAGCTATATATACATCTTCAAATTTCTCACAAACTGATCTAAATCAATAGCCGTTTCATCTCTCATGTATTTTCGTTTGCTCTCTTCATTCTTGCCTTTTTCCGTCATCGGAATGTATCCTGAGGAAATGAATTAGAGGAAATAAATTAGAATATTTTAGAAAGAATATATATATGCCTTTAAAAGAGTTCAAACTGTCTGTCTGTCATTTTTTTGGTGTGAGTCACATCAAAAAATTGTTTATATTCATTGGAATGACATTTCGGGTAAAACGCACCATACCGGGTCGCCATTCATCCAGATGACGGGGATAAAACGTTTCTAAGTAAAACTTTGTCGAAGCATTTCTTATTTTACTGCTTTTCGTCGAGTTTACGAAATGTAAACAATAGAAACATTTCATTGTGGGGTACACGCCGCTGGGAGCTGACCTTTTCGCGTGTACAAACAATAAAATTAACCAATAAATATATATATAAAAGTACTCAAGATTATCAACAAGCTTTTATTACGGCTTCAATTGATTGAGAATTGAGAAAACTGTGTCATTTTAATATATTTCCGTACTCTAACAGCGTTTTATAAAATAAAATAGAATACTCTTTATTTCACTTCTTTATCTTTGATGGCAATTAGCTAAAACTACCATATATATACCAGTGTCAAGTAAAATTATAACAATTTATTTATATATCTTGTTACTAGCTTATGTTATATAAGATGAAAGACGACTGGCAAAAGAAATTTACTTTGCGAATGTGGATGGAAGGGTCGGTAGAGGAAGACCACGAAAAACATACCTTGACCAAATTGCTGAACTTTTTCAGAAAGGCCAGGTCAAGAGTACCCTCAACCGGCGGGCTTGCATGAGGAGAATAATGGGTGTGGAGGAAGCAAGGGAAGTATGCTGAAATCGTAGCAGATGGAGATCTGTGATCCTGCCTACCCCTACGGGAGATAGGCGTGACGATATGTATGTATGTATGTACTAGCTTAGCCCCTCAAACCTACGCGAGTGTTTCATTTCATGAAAAACTCGCTCTTTTCGACATGACTTTTATGGTGATTTGCTTGGGATTTTAGTGCAGTGGTTTCCCGTTGCTTTCTGCACCAGATATTTTTTTGGAGTTATGTCTAAATAAGCCAAGGCTCGCTGAGGCCTCTTCCGACCGGTTTTCCGGTCGGGTGTATCGTTATATCGCCATTGCTAGGTAGCCAGAGCCCCATCTGTTATCTAGCAGGGAGCACCCGGTATCCGCTTGGGTACCGCCGCCGAAGCGCGTGCAGCTGAGGTTGACTTGGGCCGGTTAAGGTGTTATTACCGTTCTCCCCTTACTCCCCAATACAACATTAGCAATAGGTACAGCAAATAAAGTCTATTTTACTATTTTCTTTTATTTATTATTTCGTTTTTACACTATGCAGAGTTGAAAATCAAGTTTCTTTTTAATTATAAATGATTTTTGCCAAATATAATTAAATATGCCAATAATTGAGCATTTATTGGCATATACTGCAAATGCGGAAACGGAACTAGCTCAGCATAATGTCTTTATAAAATCACAGCGCTGATTTTCAGCCACATCGCCGAAATCACGAGCTCTTCTTAATGACGGTCCTAGTAGCTATAATGGAAATAAAATTTGTAAAACGCCGTTGTCTCTCCGATTATGTTGACATTCTTTAGGGCGAAGAAAATATAATATGTAAATTAAATAATTTAAAACAATGCAAGATAAAATAAGATAATAAATAACTTAATGCTTAAATTACGCTCACTTTAAAGTAAGTTAATTAATTAAATTACACTGCAAGTTATAATAGTTATTTAGAATGTACAAAATGCGGTTTGTGTGTGTGGGTGTTTAATGTAATTATACCGTATTTATTTATTACAATTTTACATATTTATAAAACTGTTGCGGATTGGGATGAAAGGGTCGGTAGAGGAAGACCAAGGTAAACGTACCTTGACCAAACTGCCGAAGTTTTTAATAAAGGTCAGGTTAAGAGTTCCCTTAACCTACGAGCTTGCATGAAGAGAGTGATGAGTGTGGAGGAAGCAAGGTAAGTATGTCATGATCGTAACAGATGGAGATCTGTGGTCTCTCTCTAACTCTACGGAATGGTATATATATGAAAATGCTATAAGGTGTGCTTAAAAATAAGTTTTTTTTTTCACAACCCATATGTTATATGCCCTACTGCTCGCACGAGCACGGGCCTCCCCTTTTCTGGCGAAATGGGCAATAACCCACCACACTTGTCCAATGTGGATTGGCCGAGTTACCAAACTCGAAATAAATATCTGTAGGCCAAACATATATTTATTCCGATGCGGGGATAGAACCCGCGCCCATTAACTCAGCGGGTGAGAGGCCCCACCACTGAATCAATTACTTGTCATTGAACATTCAAAAATAAGTGTAGGTTTTGATAAAAATATTCAGATAACATGAAATATATTGAAGTTATAATTTAAGTTCTTTATATTTCGCCATAATCGTCCCTAGCTAATAAAATGAAAAAATTACTAAAAGCCTCGTTTGTATAATACTGAAACTTGACTGAAAAATGGTATCTCCATTTGTCAGTCAAGTTTAAAACGTGACATTAATTATTTAATAAACTCGATATGTTACTCGATTACAAAAAAGAAATAATCGATACATAATTTTTCCTAATGTTCCACTAATATCGACTGTACACGTAACAAACGATTACCAGCCAGTATCAAAACGACAATAACAAAACAAACACAATAGTCGCCGACGTTGGGACGCGCACAATACAACCCCACACAGATAACCAATTCACAAGTTTCCCGCCGTCGACGTGGAAAATAGAACGCGGCTACGTAACACTACCAAAACACACGCACACTATCACAGCAGCCGGGCAAAGCTGCACACAGCGAAACAAACCAAAATATCTAGAGCTACCTCGCTCCCCGTTCCAAGTAAATCTTTAAAGTGAACAGGTCTGTGTTTCATAGCGTCGCAGCTCAACACAGAACGGTACTGCCCGACAAAGACAGCGATATAAGCGTTGGCACTCACACACGGCTAGGCAGGTTTCCCGGGCCCGGGCGTAGTACTAGAGACACATTGATCCACAGCAGAGCGTCTGGTAGCATCGATTGTGCAGTTTCCTGCAGCCGTTGCCATGACGACCGCCCACCTTCCGCACCCTGCCTTTCAGAACTTTACTAGTACTTTGGTTTATTGGAATATTCCCGTCCCGTAACTAGGAGTTACGGTTTACTTAATAATTGAGAGCTCTTGTATCTCTCATCATGAATGTGATGCGTACAGATATCATAATATAAACGGAAAGTTCGTGCCGATATTTTAGGATAATTAAAACGCAGCTCTAAAAATTCAGCTTTAGATATTGAAATACATTTATTAAATTATAAAGGTACCATTCTGCTAATTGAAGTAATGTCGAGCGTGGGTTGTTTTAGAATTCTGTTCTAATCATATCTTCGTCTGTGTTGGACGGACTACCTGGGCGTTCTTGATCACTTTCTCATACTTCTTTCGGCTACAGCACCCTCGCCATAAATAGAATATATCTTATTTTTCGCTTGTGTGGCATTTTTCGCCCTTTCGGAGAAAGAGAAGCATTAAATGCCTATAATGCACTTTATTTGCCACCATATTCTAAGGCGTACAAAACTGATAAAATTAACGAATCGTAACCAAAATTTTTTTCAAATATGACAGAAGCCATCTCTTTTAAATATAGTAGACATGTTGTTTTCAATAATTGTGATATATTCAGTCAGGTCTCTCGCGCTACCTACGGAATAAAGAACATCAGAAAGTTTTAAAATTAAAAAGACCTAACCACCATACGAAATTTTACGACCACACTTCATATAAAAGACACCAAATTATCTGTTTTAACACGCTGTCCATCCAATGGTTGTCTGGAAGAAATTGTTGTTAGCGATAAGACCGCCCTTCGTATAAAAACAATATTGTAATCAATCATCGTATAACTTTGTTTTTGATATAAAATAAAGGATATCCCTTATATTCGTGTTGTTGCATTTCTGCAATATACCGAAAATTTAAATCATTTGATAACAGTACAGATTGTAGTTGATTTTATGAATTTTTTGACGATGGATGTCGTTCGACTTTAAAATATAAATAAAGAATTTTACATTCAAAGACAAAGAGTTTTAAATTCCCTATACATAAGTGTTACGAGTTGGGGTTCGGGGAACGGAAAAACGAAATCGCTCAATAGTTTCACTCCTCTTCATTTTACTTCCACTTCTCCTCTTCTACTATTTTCTTCCGATTTTTATCCGTATTTAACTTTAAGCTCTCATCGTCTCACCGTCGCGTCTTTATATAGGTAAAACGATCGAAAGTTCCATCATTTCCAAAATTCGAAAATGTTCCAGCAATATGTTCTTTTCTAGACATCGTCCTGTCTCTTTTCCGCGCGCAGCTATTTTCTATTAATTGTTCTTGTCACGCATTGACGGATGTCTTGTCAATTTATTTTTAAAAAGTTGTAATAACTTGCTTGATCGCAACAATAGCAACATACGGTTTTTTTGTGGCTGTAAGTCAATATTATATTTTTTTCATTATTTTTCCTGTGCGTTATAAAACCTAATACATATCTAATAATATATATTTGAAATCAAAAATTAGCGCATTTTTGCATTAAATCTATCTACCATCATGACGCCGTAGAAGCACGTCGTCGTTTATGCGGCTTTTTAAATAAAACCGTATTCGAACTTAAACACTTTACTTCTTGATCACATAAACTATACTTAACTTCAATAATTTAGACAGCAAACATGTCACGCATGGAGGGACGTGACATTCTGTTCTGTTCTGTTCTGTTGCTTCGAAAAAAGAATTTTTATATTTACAAATTTTAAAATTACAAATTTTAAAATTATGAACGTTAAAAATATATAATAGCTCAGAGTCGTTCAGAGAGCTATGCTTGCAGTTTCTCGGGTAGATATGGCTCTGAATAAAAAAATCCGCCAGAGAATCAAAGTCACCGACATAGTCTTCCGAATTGGCAAACTAAAGTCTTAATGGGCTGGTTACGTTTGTCAGAGATCGGACAACCGCTGAAGTAGACGAGTGCTGCAGCAGACACCGCGTCGTGGCAAACGTAGTGTGGGTCGCCCCCCAGCTAGATGGTGCGACGATCTGCGCAGGGCGGCTGGCAGAGACTGGATACGTGAAGCCAAAGATCGGGTTAGGTAGCGCTTCTTGGGGGCTTCCAAGACTGGACTATTGATGATTACGATGATGATTAAAAAGATAGTTTAGTTAAAACGGTTTAAAAAGGATCTTGAAATGTCCAGGTATAAGGGCACAGTGAGCAGTCGAGCAGATGCTCCATGGACTGACCTGCGACCTCACAATCACCCCACACACTGCGGTGCGGTATAGCCTTATTTGCACATGTTATGTCTGCAACGGTCCACCTGTTTACGGAGTCTGTTAAGAGATATCGACGTAGGCCAGTGATGGTCGTAACCAGGCGGAAGCTTCTCTTGGTGACATACGAAGTTAGAGGGACAGGATGTTTCATTTTCCACCGCAAAACCTTCTCTTTAGCTGGGCTTTTTTCTGGAACCTTTTCTTAAATTTTCCTAAAGTCAATAATGGCGTATCTTAGGTTAAATATATTTTAATGGATGGCGTTGGGCTCAGTCAAGACGACCGATTGACGTAGTGGCGCGGCCCTCCGCCCACGGAGTCAATGCTCGCGGGTTCGATTTCCGCATCGGAATAAATATATATATATATGGATTTATAAATATTTATTCCGAGTCTGGTAACCCTCCCAAATCCGCATTATCTTTCCTGCCCTTTCCTTTCTTCTCTATGCTTTCTCTTCCTCTCCGCCAATCCACGGCCTGCCGTACCAATGGATGCATGGCTAGGGGCGAGCTTAGTCGAAAACGTGCCGACCGTCCCGGGATCGGGCTCCCCAGGGTACTATGGTGCCTTACCTCCGCATGCAGGCCTCTGCTGGGGCTGACCTCCATCCTCCCTTGCGGCTCGTGGGATTCACTAAGACGAATTTAATATACCTAATTTGTTGAAAAATGACGGCGACGTGGTTCGCCACCCGTCACGTCCTGATTCTCACGAGGGCGAAAAGCGACTAATGGAGAGCCGTTTCACTGCGATGAATGGTAGCGGATGGAGCTCTGTGGTCTCTGCCAACCCCTGCGGGGGATAGGCGTGAATATATAAAATTATAATTGGTAAAAGGTTCATTTGGTAACTTTATCTCGTCGTACTCACATTTTTATGGATTGAATTCCATTCTTCCACTGCACGACTGAATTATGTATCAATCATTGTACTTCATTACAAATTTATGTGAATAAATGAATTTGAGAATGAAAAAAAAGACTATGTCCATTAGTGGACTGGCTAGCTGTTAATGGCGATATGTTTTCTGTTTTTCGCAAATGAAGATACAAAGAGAGACAAGACTACGTGAGAATTGAAAAGTCACGTTAAATATTGTCCAAATAAAAAAAAACTGTTGTGCTTTTTTTATAAACTTGTTAATTTGATAGCAGAACTCAGGAACACATTTTTCTTTTTATGCCTGGTGTTTCCCGCAGGCATGTAATTACAGTTTGACACACGCGAGAATCGAACCCGCGACCATTGACTTCGAATGTGTAACTTAAACTGAGACAATAAAGTCATCATCGTGACTGAATGGTAACTAGTACTATATGACTATATGGCTACTATATTTCTAAAAAAATATGATTAATAATACTAAATAAAATGAAAATAGTTATTAAGAAAAAAAGTGTATTTAAAGCACTAATTATGCATGTAACGTATATATATATATATAATGAAGAAAATATAATAGAGTACTTTATAAAAAAAGCTTTTGGAGGTGCTGGGATTTGAACCCAGGACTTTCAGCATGCGAAGCAGACACTCTACCACTGAGTTACACCCCCTATTTTCGGTATAAGTGAATTTTATTATATAAATAAAAAGCATCATAAATACTAACAAAATTGCTAGAGAAGGATTGAAATGAGGAGGAAGACATTTTAATATATATACCCCTACTAACTGAAGAAATTGTCGTTCCTACGACATGCAAAATAACATAAAGGCAAACTTGAAAGAACTAAATATTTTTCAATATGTTGCCTTCATAAAAGAAATATCATAACTGACGAACATTGTATTATAATAACAGTTATAATATTATTTATAATAATTTCTAGAGGAGTGGACATAAACCCACCACACCTGTAGAACCTACATACATATTTTGATTCCAATGCGGGAATTGAATCTACTAACTTCACTTCAAAGGCGGTAACATTACCACTGAGCCATTTATTTCATAATTACCAACAAATTAGATATATTTAAATCCTTTTACCATAATACAAGATAAGAAGAATTAATTCGTTAGTACGTTCTCACACAGGCAGCAGTCGATCGAAACCGCGTCACAACCACGCGTGTGTGCGTAAGCTCGTGATGCACCGAGATGTATCGCCGGCAAATAACAGCCTAAGTACACACCAGCTCAGGAGTACGAGAATCTATTCATATAACAACAAAGTTCAGATTAGAGTAAGCTGAGTTTGCCGTTCGACTTTTTTGTCACATTTGAATAACTGTGCGGCGTAGACATCATGTCGAAATCTGTTAATAGCTTCTCGTATGATTCATGTTAAGTTAGTCATAACCGAATTTTTCTCGTTAACGTAAGTCGTTGATGATAGTTTTAATGGAGTTTATTAAAATGACCTCACTTTTTTCTTCACAGCCCATATACATCCCACTGATGGGCATGGACCTCATCATTTCTGTAAGAATGGACATTAAACCACCATGCTTGTCCAATGCGGAATGGCGGGGTAATCAGATTCAAAATAAATATCTTTCTCTCTATCTGGTCGATCCTTCATATCTGAAGTTCGCGATCACCAAACTTCACCCAGCGATTCGTTAGGCTCTTCCATTTTATGATAAACTTCGTGACTTTCATGGCGATATTCTTGGGAATTTAGTGCACTGGTTTCCCGTTGCCTTCTGCAATAGACATTTGTTTGGAGTTATTTAGACCCAAGGCTTGCTGAAGCTTCTTCCGACCGGTTTCCCGGTCGGGTGTATGGTTATACCGCAAGTACTTGGTAGCCAGAGCCTTGTCTGTTATCTAGCAGAGAGCACCCGGTACCCGCTTGGGTACCGCCGCCGTGCAAAACTTTTATCGGATTACTGCTGGTCCACTGTATTTATCTCGAGCAGGGATCGAACCCGCGACCTGCGACAGCGAATTTCGCTGTAAGATACAACAAGATCGCAAATCATTAACGTTATCCTTTCAAACTGAGCTGTACAGCTCACTCTGGCGATCTAACGTTATGGGTTGGGCCTCCGGAACTCAACCGCTCACCGGACGAAGCGCGGTAGCTAAGCTACTAAGTCGGTTTTCTACGGAAGTGTGATACTTCCTCGTGCGAGCCGACCCATTTATGCTACAGACAAATAATATGCCATTCTTGACAAGGTATTCGTCTGCAGCGTGGCTCTACCATTCTTCTTATGGTCCTATGTCCCCGGGGTGGGGCAGAGGGCGTCCACAGTGCTTCTACATTGGGATCGGTCTTGAGGGACACGCTTCCCTTCAGGCGACGTCAACCCGATGGATTTCATCTCGGCCGCTACGGAGCGCTTCCAGGTGTGTTTAGGGGGCTCTACCATTGATTTATAAAAAATATATTTTAAAAAATCGACGTGGATGGTACGGTTTAAGGCTTGTGTAAAATAATAATATTTGCCTTCGAGTCTGCGTTTCATATCAGTATGCAGTAACACGTCTTTAGTAACCTCACCGTTGTCCCTCCGGAGAAGAAATATGGATGATATACATTGCATTATGAGTGGGGACAGAGAGGGGGCCTTATGTATAAATAGACAGACGATACTGAGTGTATATGTATACATATGTATGTATATGCTGTTGGGTTTGGAATTCAGTTTAATTAAAAAGTATAACTTTCGGATATGCAAGGAGTATTTGTGTGTGAATATATGACTTCTTTTATCTGCATTCCTCAGTCTGCCTCCAGATGTGGGGATAACTTTCTTTTATGGGATAGGAAGGCAAACGAGCAGGCATGTCGCCTGATGGAAAGCAGTCAACGGTATCCAAAGACTTCCGCAGCGTCATAAGCAGTGCGGAAGCCTTGCCGACATTTATGGAAAATGTCATTATGGGAGTAGAAATGGGAGGGTAAAGGAAGAGGAGAGGGTGTTGAGCTTTCGGAACTCGGCCGCTCACCGTACGAAGCGCAGTTGGTAAACTACTACTTAAACGCTCATTCATGCTACAGACAAATATTATGCCATTCTTGACAAAGTATTCGTCTGCAGCGTGGCTGTACCACTGTTGTTGTGGCTCTACAACTGTAGTATATATCTCTCGATTTCAATCAGGGAGGCTAGGCCTGTATAGTTATTGATTACTATTTGTAGTATTATAAAATTCTGGCTTTGGTTTTAAAAGACATTATTTAGAATAAAACATTTTAATGATCCAATTAAGGTTTTGGGATATTATTTGTAATATGCAACGAAAACATATTGCGTATCTCTAGCACTAACTTATTCGGTTTATATACTATCAACATTACCAAAGCCATAACAATAGAAAGTAAACTTTATCGGGGGTGCTATAGAGCAATTTTTCGCAAACCCCATTAAACTGGAAAGCCATTACGTGTTTTATATCGCGTACATTCACATAGGGCGACGCCACGTGACTAACTAGCTAGGATTTGTTTTCTTTGGGGGAGACCTATAATTTGGCTGCAATATCGCTGTTAAAACCCTGTTCGATAACATAGAATTTATTATAAATCACAACCATTGATGCGTGAATATGTAACTTAATTTGAAGATGTCAAACAAAATCAGCGATGTATGTATCATATAGTCGATCGTTGCGTGGTCTGCGGTGTTTCGTGGTAGAAGTCGCCGTCTCGTCGCCTCCTCTGTCGAGCCAGACCTACCCCAAGGCAGAGTGCGTTACCCCCGACCTAGCAGACTGCCTGTATAAAGCAAATGTCTAACTTGCATCGGAAAGGTGAAGTTGCGGAATTACGCAGTACACTTGGATGCAATAATTTTAAATGACGCCATTTTGATAACATGGCGGCTAAATCAATTCGCACTAAGATTAAATTACTACATATGTAAAGCGTTATTTTCGTCTAGATGCTTTCGATGTCTCTTATGTAAATCTATTTATATATAAATATAAAAATATATTTTTGTTCTGTGTTATTATACACTACCAAACCAAATGTGAAAAATGTCTCGAAGTCCGCTAATGTATTATAAAGATTAAAATTTCCATATTCCTAGTAGACTCAATTCGCACTAAAGATTAGAATTACTAAATATGTATATAGCATTATTTAGGTGCAGATGCTTTCGATGTGTGAATAAATCTTTTTATATATAAAATATAAAAATATTTTTTTCGTATATGCTCCTAAACGAAATGTGAAAGATATTTTCGATTCGGAAATTTAATCTAGAGAATAAACTAGAGGAATTTATTCTCTAGATTAAATTTCCATATTCCTTGAAGACTCAATTCAATTCAATATATATATATATATATATATATATATATATATATATATATATATATATATATATATATATATATATATATATATATATATATATATATATATATATATATATATATATATATATATATATATATATATATATATATATATATATATATATATATATGTATATATATATTGCGATCAAATTTCGCAATTAAACTTTGGTCAATTGTTTGTTTTGAATTAGAATAATAACTTTATATTAGATATGAACAGTCAAAAGTTGTACTTAGCTAAGATCCGCGACAAGCAAAACAATAACAGAAAATTAACAATGTGTGTTTTTCCGTTGGGTTAAGTGGATTTTTTGGAACTTAAACCAAAAACTTACTGAAAATCGGCCATCAATTCTCCACCCACCAACCACTATACACAACACCAAACACACATTATCACTTTTCCATCTTGTAAACAACACGTGTTTCGCCCCAACACGAGGCGTCTTCAGGTATAGTAGACTCTACGGAAGACTTTTCGGTTGTCTTCCTATTCTTGTTATTGTTTTGCTTGTCGCGGGTCTTAGCTAAGGCAAACTTTTGACTGTCCATATAATGATGGATTTCCGCAAACGCCTGACTCCATTAATAATTTATATTAGATGTCTTGCTGTTTATTTCCAATAGCATTGTAATGTGTGCAGGATATATTATATATATATATATATATATATATATATATATATATATATATATATATATATATATACTTTTTTGCTTTAAGCCTTGAATGGAGAATTCAATAATAATAAATTACTATTATAAAATTGTCATTAAAAGTTTGTACTAGGAAAATATCATTAACATCAATGGTCCAATCGGAGAATCGAATCCACAATCTGAGATCGTAAGCGGAATCTTTACCAATTTATCTAACGGTGTATAACACATTTTTAATTCGGCCCCAACCAGAGGCCTTGACTCGGAAATCAGGTACTCTTATAAACGAGGCAAGCGGTCGTATTCTGAATAATACAAATACACAGAGAGAGAGAGAGAGTTACCAATCGTCTTGTTATTGCCCTAGGTCGTTACTGTCCAACGACCCAACTGACGTATTAACGCCCTTAAACAACACTTAGCACGGCTTAAGTGCCCACCACACCGACATTCACACAGATATAACTAAAATAAAATAACAACAACAAATAAATGTCGAGTATATGTCTTAAAAGTACTGTTGACTAGTCCATTGTTTTTAAATTTATCGAAGAAGTTCCAACGTGGACTACATTGCCAATTTTTTTTTAGGAGGCTCGACTCTCTGAATATACGATATTATTCAAAATAATTGTCAATTCAAAGGGACTTTTCCCGCCAACTTACATCAGTGATGTGTTTTTATTTCATTTTCATAATCTTATATTATTTTCAGTTATATTGTTTAATTGTGGTGGCGTATTATGCAATATAGTTCGATTAAGGTGTATAAGTGAAGTGATATGAAATAAATGCGTGTATCGTAACTTTTTAAGTTGACTGAAAAAGTCCATAGAAGGTTTTGGTATAATAGCCACCATTTTATCAAGACATAACGTGATAAGCTGACTTGTTACATTTCAAGAGATTAGATATTATTGTATTTTATTTGACACTGGCATAATAGTTGTAACTAATTGCCATCAAAGAAATGAAAAAAAGACAATTCAAAGTCCTTTTAAGACTTGACAAGTGACTAAAAAGAATCAAATGTCGTATTTTTTTTTATGAGAATGGAAAGCAAAGGAGCAGGCGCGTCACCTAATGGAAAGCATATATATATATTAGACGAACCTTAAAAACGAAGGAAATTTTGTCATTTTGTAGCCCATATCTTCAAAGTTCGAAAACAAAAGTCTTTAACCAAAGCGTCCTGCCCGTACTCTCTACAGTACAGTCTCGAAACGTGGACACTGGCATTCCATTTGCCTAACAAGCTCAAAGTATTTCTCATGCTTCACAAACTCATCATGATCATCAATCTTAAAGATCTATTTTTATTATCTCTCTTGTGGATAAAATACGAAAAGGAAACATTCGCCGCAAAACCAAGTCATTACAAAGCTCTTCTAATAACCACAATGAAGTAGCAATGGATTGGACACGTTTGTCGCAGAACCGACAAAGTTTGAAGCATACATATAACATATCTTATTATAATCCCATGGTAAGCATTTGTCGCTGATACAATAATATTACATATATATGTTGACCACGGTACAGAAACGTTCGATATTTTAAATATCAAAATACACCAATTAAAGCGATCGCTCCGTGATATCTTTGGCAGCCGATAGATCACAAAATTATTGTTATCTTTCTATTTTTATTTCATTTTATCTTTTTAATTTTATAGTATTGCATTATTATATAAGTAACCCTATTGTTATAATGTAACCATGCTTCGTGCGCAAATTTAAAGAGTTATAGTCCGGGCGTTGTTTAACTTATATTATATTGTATTCTTTAAGACTAACTTGTTTTTGTGCCTAATAAATAAATATAAGGACTGGAGTGTACAAAATCAACTTGGCAACGCCCTCCGCCCAAACAGAACGACGATCTGTACGACGGCGGTTGGCAGAAACTGGACTTTGACTGACCTGCAACCTGTATAGACGTTGGCAGACCTGCGACTTTCCCCATCATGTTTAATTGCAAGAATTTTCATGTCATGTTATGTAATATGTTGGGATTGCAATCCCGCAGCTCATTCAATCCCACGGGATTGATATGCGAGATTACCCAATCCCGCGCGGGATCATGGAGAATTCCGCATCTTTAAAATTATGTTATAAAATCAAAATGAAAGTACAGATTTTTTTTTGTAAAAATCAAATTTTATTTAACATTTCTTACATTAAGCTAATTAATTAAATAAGTATAAGTACAGTTTATATTTTATAACAGTTTTATATTTTTAATTTAGTCTTATTTATATAATGACTACTATACTTTCTCTAAGAGCTACTCGCGATTTACGCGAAAGTTTTAGCGTCAAATTTTTAATTTGCAGGATCCGCGGATCCACTCTTTGAAGGTGCGGGAACCAACAGATTAATATAAGTAGTGGGATCCCGCGGGAATGCGTGATCCCATTTTGCGGGATTGCAATCCCTAGTAATATGCCTTCGATAAACAACTTTTCTAGCTTTGAAAGTTGGTGTTTTAGCCTTACTTGTGAAAAAATCTCCTCACTATCCAAACGCGTCTAGTGCTTACTTTATTCTGTTGAGCATTACTCACACCATTAAGGTGCATTATCATTATGAAGAACAGGCGACGGTATCATTCGAACACATCACTTTCAATCTCTTGAGTCGCGCTGATCAATTCAACCTCGAACTGTCACATCACTGGTGACATTTGTTTTGGCGGGAAATTGAATGACGTTTTGACTTATCTCGCCAATTTATATGAACTGCGCATTTCTTTATTTCTTCTTCTTTTTTGATGACAAAAACCTGTAACTAATTTGCCAGTTATATATATATATATATATATATATATATATATATATATATATATATATATATATATATATATATATATATATATATATATATATATATATATATATATATATATATATATATATATATATATATATATATATATATATATCTATCCCCGCAGGAGTTGGCAGAGCCTCATCCGCTACCATCCTGGCACACCCTCCCTGCCTCCTCCACACTCATCCATCCTTCTATCCATTCTTCCTCTCACATTCATGGCAGCGAAGCGGTTCTCCATTAGACGCTTTTCGCCTTCGTGGGAATAGGGACGTTACGGATGGCGAACCACGTCGCCGTCATTTTTCAACAAATTAGGTTTATTAAAATTCGTCTTACTGAATCCCACGAGCCGCAAAAGAGGATGGAGGTCAGTCCCAGTAGAGCCCAGCATGCTGAAGTAAGGCATAATAGTACCCGGGGGAGCCCGATCCCGGAACGGTCGGCACGCTTGCGACTAAGCTCGCCCCTAGCCACGCATCCATTGGCACGGCAGACTGTGGATTGGCGGAGGAGTGGAAAGGATAGATAAGAAAGGAGACGGCAAGAAAGGGAATGCGGACTGGGGGGGTAATCAGACTCGGAATAAATATTTATAAATCCATACACATATTTATTCCGATGCGGGGATCGAACCCGCGACCATTGACTCCGGGGGAAGCCCCCGCCACTGAGCCAATCAATCGGTTTAGTTTCACGATATGTCTTCATAAAATGATGGCTGTTTTACCAAAACTTGTATTGTACTTTTGCATTCACGATACTAAAAAAGTAAAACTACGAAATGAAAATAAATTTTCATATTAATTGAAGTAACAAACAGTAAAATTTCTGACCGCAACACGTCATAGCTACCGATATACTGCTAGTAATAGTAGGTCCTACTATATAATACCTGTGAAATCGTCGTTTTGTATGAAATAAATTAAAACAATCTTTTTTTATTTTTGCATCTTTTTTAATCGATGCATCTTTGCCATCTGTGACAGTTTATCGATGCCCTTCTTGAAGAAATCAGCTTCAGACGGAAGCCAAAGAACTCTTCAAAGGCATTTTTTAATATTAACATGTCGTTGAAGCGAACCCATAAATTTTCCTCTACCAAAGATTTCACTTCAAAAACGAGAATTGCATGTTTCAAATAAACATGAGCTGACATGAAATGAGAGGAATCAGCGAGCCGTGTACAGAAATCATATCATATTATACATATCCCGTGATAATAATGTGTAAAAAAATTACCAGCGCGCAATACATGTCGGTACCTATCCCATGAATTCTCGCAACGTATCTGCAGTGGAATGGAATTTAAAAATAGGCGAAATATTCGCAACATCCAGCGTTGGCGTGTAGCGGGGTACCAGGTAAGTATGGGTGTGTAGAAGTGGAGCGCGGGCGACGGTAGCCATGGCGACCGCCAGATGCGCCGCCATAGCTCGTCGACCTGCAACCCTGGATTTTAGGGTGTCTATGATTTTTATTATGTGTACTACGCGTTTCAAACTTTTCTAAGATATTTGAGTTTTTACTTATATCATCATTTCGTTACCTAACTATTTTAGAAGTATATTTAATATATATAATTCTAAAATATATAATATTTTAATAAGGCAAATAAGGGTGTCGATGAAAAGTAATTTACACCCATAGATATCTGCAACACCAGAGCATAACCATTTAAGTAAACAAAAAATATATCAAGGCTTGTTTTTAATGATTCCAATGTTGTTCATATATATTCTAATGAAATTCATGAAAAACACTAAAAATATATTGTAGAACAATAGATTATTATTCAACATAAGAAATAAGATTACATTTGACAAATGTAATTCTATTACCGTTCAAGCTTTTACTAGCGTTTCGAATTAAATTCCTATGAACAAAGTTAAGTGCAAAGTATCCACTTTTCTCTTGTTTCTGCCAGCCGCCCTGCGCATATCGGCGTTCGGTCTGGCCGGAAGGAGTCCTACAGCACGTTAGTTGAGATACGGTCCCCACACCAATACTCGTCTAGTCTAACGGTTGTCATTTATCTGAAAAAGATGATTGCCGCTTTAGTAACTCGAAAAGCTAGCTATATTTATTAGATATGCTTACATTTATCTAGCTATATTTAATTAATATACTTATATTTAACGAGGTATATTTATTAGATTTGCTTATATTTAGCTCTGTAAGGGTCTCACGCCCACATAGTCAATAGTCGCGAGTTCGATAAATATATGACATGCCTGCTTGTTTGCCTTCCTATCCCATGAAAAAAACTAGTTGAATTATGCTTATGTTTGTTAGATACGCTTAAATTTAGCTAGCCACATTTATTATTTAGATATGCTTATATTTAACTAGCTATATTTAATAAATATTCTTATATTTAGCTAGCTATATTTATTAGATATACTTACATTTAACTAGCCATATTTAATAGATATGCTTATATTTAGCTTACTATATTTATTAAATATGCTTATATTTGGCATTCTATATTTATTAGATATACTTACATTTAGCTAGCCATATTTATTAGATATGCTTACATTTATCTAGCTATATTTAATTAATATACTTATAATTAACTAGGTATATTTATTAGATTTGCTCATATTTAGCTCTGTAAGGGTCTCACGCCCACATAGTCAATAGTCGCGAGTTCGATAAATATATGACATGCCTGCTTGTTTGCCTTCCTATCCCATGAAAAAAAGTAGTTGAATTATAAATACGCTCAATTTCTTTATTGATAACTCTGATTATATTTTTTAATATATAAAATGGTCACGATCTCCTTATCATGGATATCCTAGTTTACACAGGATATTGTAGGCGGGAAGATGTCGCAGGATCCCTGCATCGCTTCATACCTATTTATGGCTAGCTAAATACGTGCACACAGTCTTTACTATTATTAGACATTTTATTAACTTTGTATATGTTTTTCTTATGGTGTAGGACGACAAACGAGCTTATTACGTGATGGAAAGCAATCAACGCCGCCCATAGACATCCGAAGCGTTGCCGGCCTTTAAGAAAAGTGTAGGGTCGTTTTTGAACTTTCCAATGTCGTATATGTGATAATCTACTTACTGACTACGCCGACACAATGACTTAAAGTGTGTTTTAGCGTCTGACAGGAGAACCCGCGACTAATCACGATGTTGGGCTGCCTTTCACCAATTGCGTGCCCGAAACTCACTCAGGTTAGCGATCACTGTGTCGCTCCATGGATAGCTAAGGCAACTGAGCAGACAGTACTACCCACGTATGCCCTTTTGGCCACACGATCCTTCTCCACACTCTCCAGGTGACCAAGCTAATCGAATCTATGCGCCTTTCTCTCTCCGACTATCCATAAACATATAATATTTATATTCAAATTAACAATTAATATTCTAGCCATATAATATTCTGGCAGTCCACTGCTGGACATAGGCGTCCCTCAAGACATGCCACCTATCCGGAACATCGGCTACGTGCCTTTAGTATATACCAGCTACCTCGCGCAAATCGTCGCTTCATTTGACTGTCGAGCGTCCCATACTACGATTAACGATGTGAGTTATCGATTGCGACACTCGTCTTCTTAACTTTTAGTTGCTTTTACGGCTCATTACTACTTTAGTTTTATAACTCATTAACAGTAGATATTCCTTAGAAATCCTCAATTAAATGAAGTCACAATATACTGTAGGTGGTACATATTTCTGATATAATCTTAATACGTTACTTCATCGACAAGCGTCCGCCCTTTCAACATCGAGTTGAACAAGTCGACGCCCACGTCCTCCATTAACAAGGCTGTTACAGAGGCTTTACAAAGAAAATGCTTATTATCTGTAACAAGTATACCTAAAGGCAATAACCTAATAATGTTGTTTTTCATTTAAAGACAGGAGAACAAGCAAATTTAGCTAAAATACTACCTTATATATTCACGCCTATCCCCCGCAGGGGTTGGCAGAGACCACGAGCTCCATCCGCTGCCATTCATCGCAGCGAAACGGCTCGTCATTGGTCGCTTTTCGCCCTCGTGAGAATCAGGACGTGACGGGTGGCGAACCACGTCGCCGTCATTTTCGACAAATTAGGTATATTAAATTCGTCTTTAGTGAACCCCACGAGCCGCAAGGGAGGATGGAGGTCAGCCCCAGCAGAGCCCTGCATGCTGAGGTAAGGCACCATAGTCCCCGGCGGAGCCCGACCCCGGGACGATCGGCACGCTTACGACTAGACTCGCCCCTAGCCACGCATCCATTGGCACGGCAGACCGTGGATTGGCGGAGAGGAAGGGAAAGGATAGAGAAGAAAGGAAGGGGCAGGAAAGGAAATGTGGATTGGGGGGGGTTACCAGACTCGGAATAAACATTTATAAATCCATATAAATATTTATTCCGATGCGGGAATCGAACCCGCGACCATTGACTCCGCGGGCGGAGGGCCCCGCTACTGAGCCAATTGGTCGGTCAAAATACTACATATACAATATATTAATATTTTAAGAAAAAACTGTGTACCACTTTTTGCGTGACATTGAGTGTGTTAAATTTTTACAGGTCTTTTTAGATTCCTACAAGGGCGAGAAGCCTACTATAAATATAAACTGTATGCAGGTCCCTTTATCACCCAATCTGCCAATAGTAATTATTGAATTGCTTCGTTACATATCTAATATACATGTTGTCCCGCCTGTTTCCCGTAGGGGTAAGAAAAGACCACAGATCTCCATCCGCTACGTTCCAGGTACACCCTTCTTGCTTCATCCACACACATCTATCTTTTCATCCATCCTTCCTTCATCTCACATTCATCGTAGCGAAACGGTTCTTCGTTACTCGCTTCTCGGCCCGTGGGAATCAGGACGTGACGGGTGGCGAACCACGTCGCCGTCATTTTTTTAACAAATTAGATTTATTAAAATTCGTCATAGTGAATCCCACGATCGCTTCATTGAGGGGTGAAAAATGAACTTAAGTACCTTATAGGTATATTTTTTTTGTATGCCGAATCTACGGCGACCGCAGAAATTTCGATTGCCTCAATCTTTTACCTGTACGTCGAGATGTATCATTTCTCTGCATACTGTATCGAATTTATAACGGTGAATGCTCTGAGGAGTTGTTTAATCTCCTCCCAGCCGCATAGTTCCACCATCGTACTATGCGCCACTCCCATATTTTTCACACTGCCTATGGCGCTGCGGATGTCTATGCTATGGTGGCATTGGTTGCTTTCCATCAGGTGATACGGCTGCTAGTTTGCCTTCCTATCCCATAAAAAAGGCCTACTCATACCCTAGAGGCAGACAACACATTTGTAATGCCCACGGTGTTGCAGATCTCTGTGGACGGAATCAATTACTTTCCATCGGATTACACGCTTGTTCGTTTGCCTCCTTATCTCCTAAAAAATCTGCTATAGAGAGTTTTTATTAACATCATACTGATACATCCTAGCCTCTCATAACTTACTAGTTTGTAATATCACAAAATATTTGTATATAAAATATTGGCAGTAATCTCACAATCAGGTAATACGCTTGTTCACCTTAAAGACCGACTACGCATCCATAATATCTATGGTGACGCGGATGTCTATGGGCGGCGTTGATTGCTTTCCATCAGGCGACACGCTTTCTCGTCCTGCTATCCCATTAAAAAAAATAATTAAGCATCAACAATAGTAAATGGGCAAACTTTTACAAATTACTGCACTTCATGATTCTGTTCGAAACTCAATTTCAACGAACAATATCTATATTTTTATTTGTGCAAGAAAAACGTCAACCCTCTTGTCACCTGCAGAAACGACTATACGCCAAGTGAGGTGCTTTTAAAATTTTCCTCGAGCAAGAGACGTTGAGTTATGTCTGCAATGGAACTTTTTCAATCCGAATCATCTTTTATTTTATTTATTTCGAAAATACGTATAAGAGCTTTTTTGTAATGCATGATAATGAGACAATAAAAATATAAAATAATAAAAATGTAAAAAAATATAATACTGCACAAGCAAAATAATTAATTCTGCAGACTGATATCTTTCTCAAAGGCCGGCAATGCTTCCGAAATATCTCTGGTTTTGCAAATGTCTATGGGCGGCGTTGATATTTTTCTACCAGGCAAAATATACTTCCTCATTTGCTGCCATAAAGAAAAGGATTTAACTATATATTTTTATTTTTTTTTATTATGACATACTTTTTGTATTTTATTTATATTTAACAAACTTATAGGCTATACAATATTTAATGCTAAATATTTCTTCCTCTTATAAGACTGCCTCTCCGACTTGCGCAGTTTGACAGTTAATTCAGCACAACTCTCCTCCTCCTCGAGGTGCTGCAGTTCTGGAGCACTCGCAATCCCGGTCCACTCTCAGATATTACGTAGCCAAGTCTTCCTTCTCCGACCAACTTGTTGTTTTGCCCGCGACTTTCCTATCAATATCAATTGCAGCAACTTATACCTGTCATGTACGATATGACCCAGGTAAGCAACTTTTCTTTGAGGGTCAACAAAAGTTCACGTTTTTAGTTTGACTTGTCAGAGAACCTTGTCATTGGACACTTTTTGAGTCCAGCTGTTAGCGAGCATACTTCATACTTCCATACGTTTCCTGAGTTCTTCTTTAAGCGTCCAAGCCTCACAACCATATAGAAGAACGCGCCAGATGTAACAGTGGAGCATTCTAATGCACAAGGAATGGTTGACGATGCGATTACAAAGGACACGTTTCATCTTGTTGTAGAAGCTACGAACGATTTTATGGGTTTTTTTTTCTTGATCGCTTTCCCAAGATTCATTCAACCACGTAATGGAGGAAGTAAATCAATATAACAAGGAATTTATATTGATTTACTTCCTCCATTGTGTGTCCAGATGTCATCAACTTAAAACCACCATAACCTAAAAATATTTGAAAAATATTAATTTATTAATAAATCCTATTAGAATTTTTAAAATATAATGTCAAAATAAATACATTGAAATAATTATCTCAAGCAACATTACAAAGTATTAGTACACATTCCTCCATAAAATCTTTATACTGCTACGACACAAAATATACCCTTAAGTACATTCTCCTCATACTTCATTATCGCCTAGTACATTGGACCTCTAAACGCATTGTATGCGTGTTAGCGGTAACCATGGCAACATTCAAAATCAATTTATCCTAAAGTATCCATAGAACCTATGGTTTCCTATACTGGAGAGTATGTATGCTGATCTAAAATTGAATTTAAAGCAGTAAACAAAAATATAACAATATATGTTATGTATATTCATAATATACTTTATTTGCTATGCCTGCTACATTTATTGATGGGATAGGAAGGCAAACGAGCAAACGTGGCGGCTGATGAAAATCAATTAACGGCACCCATAGACATCTTTAATACCATAGATTTCTGCAATACTACAGAATGTAGAACCGTTGCTGGCTTTTTAGTAATGTCTAGTCACATTTTATAAAAGTTCTCATGTCGTATCACAAAAGGTATGTGGTAAATTTCTTAAGTATATATTTTCAGAAAACATGATATAACAATTAAGAAAATCAAAAAAACAAAACAAGTTAAAATTTTTATCAAAACCCCTTCTATTTTTTCGGTCTTATTCTTCTTATAATGTTATTGAAATTGTGTGCTAGTATTTCCCAAATATTTAAAATGTTAACAGTAGAGTTAAAAATTAATTAATTATTCAGGGCGCAAAATGCGTTTGCAAGGAACGGAATCGGAGTATATCCGCCATGCAGATTTTCCCAGCGAGCTGTCAAAACTCCCGCCACTGCCCCGGGCTCGTGAACTTCCGCTCAACATCGGAAATATTCGACAGCTTCGCCAACGGCCACTTTAATCAAATCTACGATTGCCCCCTCAAATACCCTCTTCACTCGTGTTTCATATAACACCCCGGGGGGTACAGCAGGTCTTTATAATTTTGTCCCTACTTCACATGTGTGCATAAATGCGTCGTCTTATTGTCATGATGCACATGTGTGCACCGTACTAGTGAACTTTGATAATGAACCGCGGGGCGATTGCCCGGGCGGAGAACGGTGGTAGGGCTTCGCCCCCACCACCCCTGTTGCGTCGTGCCGGCCGGGTTGCGCACAAATCTGCAACCACTTCCGAGACACTAGACAATATTGAAATTATTTTATTGGACTGAATAGATCACCTCCTCGCATTCTCTGCTATTTTGGTTGTTTATGGCATTACAATCTCCCTACCTGTTAAAAAGAACGCCGTCGATCTAATTGGCTAAGTGGCGAAATTACCGCTACGAGTCAATGATCGCGATTTCAATACCCACATTAAGATAAATATGTTGTGTATATATAGCCTTATTTCTTCCGAGTCTATATATCTCGCAAATCCGCCTTGGATAAGTGTAGTATATTAATGTTCATTTATCTAGAACTGGAGAGGCCCGATACCCAGAAATGAGACATTATGTGCTATATAAGAAAAACAAACGAATAGGAATTAGAAAATCAAAACATATATAGTAATCTCTAATTATGATAACCCTAAGTACAAGTTGCTTGGTTGCATTTATTTTTAAATATTTAATCGGTGATACAGCAATTATTACATTTTAACTGTAATTACGCACTTTTCCCGCCAACTTACATCAGTGACGTTATGCTTTTATTTTATCTTTATAATTTTATATTATGATCAGTTATATTGTTTAATTATGGTGGCGTATTATACAATAAAATTCGATTAAGGTGTACAAGTGCAGTGATATGAAATAAATGAGTATATTGTGACTTTTTAAGTTGCCTGAAAAAGTCCATAGAAGGTTTTGGTAAAAGCACCACCAGCATGGTACAGCCACCATTTTATAACGTAGACGTAACATGATAAGCTGACTAGTTTCATTACAAAAGATTTGATATTATCGTATTTTACTTGACACTGGCACAATAGTTATAACTAATTGCCGTCAAAGAAAAGAAAAAAACTGTTATTACAAAAGCTATAACGTTACATGTCACGTGCTTCTTTCATATTGATGTTTTCCTGGTAGCGATGTTTTACTTATATGAAAATTGTGCAAAGAAAATTTATTCTTAGTTAATTTTTTTTCTCACGCCATCACCGAATTATTTAAGTTACAAATTTTTGTTAATTTTTTAAATGTATGACTATTATTTACTCATTTTTCAAATATGAAAATGGTATAATACAAAAAATATATATTGCTAGTCCCTTCTGACTTACACACTGCTTTATCAATAGCTATTAATATAAAAAAATAAAATATGGCATATTTTAATAGCTTCGTAAAGTCAGCCGTAAAAAATTAAAGCAAAAATACTTAGGGCTTATACGATTTTATCAGCACGACCAATTGGCTCAGTGGCGGGGCCCTCCATCCGCGGAGTCAATGGTCGCGGGTATGTATTACAAATATTTATTCCGCATCTAGAAACCCCGCCAATCCGCATTGTACAAGCGTAGTGGGTTTACCGTCCGTTTTTCCAGAATTAGAGAGGCTCGTGCTCAGCAGTGGGCCATATATGGGCTGTTAATAAAAATACGTTTTTATACACACAGATAATAATTATTTCATGTCACTTTTATACTTTACCAAATTTCCAAATATCAAATCATTATTGCATTTATTGAAATATAAAATAATCATCCACAAAGAATTGTAAACAGTGATGACATAAACTGATAATTAAATGTATTTAATTGTTCATTTTGTTCATTAGAATTGTGTTGAACTCATTAATACCAACATTTCGACTGCGATCTAAAATGAGCAATTCCAGTTTTAATAAAGAAGCAATATTAATTATTCCCGTGGAGAGATCAAAGGATATCTATCTAATGTTGCTACGAACCTCCACCCATGAATACACAATTATAGCCGTTGGCAACTAGAGATACGGTTTCATATTATTTGTTTTTAAAAGCAGCCGGGACGACGCGACGGTTTCCGCAGACTCTTAAAAATTAAATTTCGCACACGCGTAAACGATAGGGTACGTTTGTACGTTGAAGTAAACGAGGGGTCCAGACAGAAAAATGCACTTGGAACCCCACGTCTAGACTGCAGACTGTCTGCCGGGAGAGCCTACTAACTGGGGAGTTCGGACAATAAGGTGTGAGGTGGGTGACCTTGAATATTCACGACCTCCATAGTTCTAATGGCTTAACTACTACATAATTTAATTTATATAATTATATTATATATTTATTTAATTTAATTATTTATATAAATATGTAAATATATTATATATTTATATAATTAAATTATATAATTTCATTTATACATTATAATATATAATATTATTATAATTAACTAAAACCTAACTATTGCTTCGATATATTGTTTGCTAATAAAAGCGATTCTTATCAATTGTCTATTATGAATATACACAAGCGAACCCGTCAACTCAAATACTTCATTTTGTTTTACTTTAAAAATATTTAATTAATTTGTGTAGTGCCTTGTTTGTTGTATTATTACTTGAAGGGTAAAGTTATAGTCGAGAAAGTTATAGTAGAGTTAGAGACGAGAAAATAATATAAAACGAATATTATTTTTCTATGAAAGACACATTTTTCTGTTAATAACAATATTATTAATATAAAAACAAACACTTCAAAATGATAAACCTTCTCACGGACCTAACTGTACACAATATGACAGCTGTATATATATATATATATATATATATATATATATATATATATATATATATATATGCGCAGGGCGACTGGCAGAAAGTGGATGCGTGTAGCCGAAGACGACGACGACGGGCTACGACTGCAGCAAGCTGTTGATGATATATATTGTATAAAAAATATTGTTAAAATACTATTAAATCATCTAATTTAACCTCATATATTAATTGTTATGAAATAACCGAACCGAGATAGAAGACCTGGTGCACCAGCCAAACATTCATAGACTTCGTTGGCTCGTTCATTTGAAGCGAATGGGCGGATCGGAATGTGAAGAGGAATGTTTTTTTAAATTTTATTTATATTTTTAGTTTAATGGTCTTTAAAAATAATCTTATGTGTTTTTCCTACAAGCTAAACCTTTATAATAAGTATTAAATAACAATACTTTTCTTATAACATAATTTCTTGCTGCAGCGCAACTAAAGGAAAAGATATATATATATAAAACAATATAGACTCATTAGTTATACATGATGGCTAATAGATGTCGTTGCGTCTTTAAATTTAAAGCTACCGAAATCATGCTGAATTATAATAAGATTTATTCAAGTTATGTTTATTTACGACAAAAATTGTCTTTTTAGTATTATTTTTGACAATGTATTACATGGAAGAGCGTTGCTCTTAATGTTTAATACAATATTTATTTCTAAGATTTCCGCGAACTAGCGCCCATGTAACTGAAATAATTCTAGTTTTACTGTTACTCGGGATAAAAATTATCGGGAATATTAAAAGTCGGAATTAAAAAAAATAAAATATGTATTATTATTATATCATAACAATTTTTTTTATTTTAGCTGTCTATGATGCATATTTAAAGTCAGAATATAACGATAATATTTTTTTTTATTTTTGCTGTCTATGATCTA
Source organism: Baronia brevicornis (assembly GCA_031353405.1). NCBI lineage: Eukaryota > Metazoa > Arthropoda > Insecta > Lepidoptera > Papilionidae > Baronia > Baronia brevicornis. The sequence goes on along the minus strand of JASFAT010000440.1, from coordinate 57,481 downwards.
TATTTATTAGTAATAAGAAATAAATTTAATTCATCGTTTAAGAATTTCTCAAATATATTTTTGAAAAATAAATTTCTAAAAAGATAATTTTTTTCTATATAATATACACTCTGTTAAGAAAGTACCAGGAAAAGATCAATAATACACAAACTGTTTGTTATTCATCCAAATTTATTTAAACACCTTCAAAGTAAGCTCCTTCAGAAACGATACACTTACGCCAACGAATAATCCAATCATCAAAACAGTTTTTAAACGCTTTTTCCGGAATTGAGTTCAGTTCTCACCGCGAATTCTCCTTTAAGTCTTCTACCGGTTGAAAACTGGTGCGACCAAATGGTAATTTGAGTTTAGGAAAAAGAAAGAAGTCTGCTGGAGACATATCTGGTGAATATGGTGGTTACTCGCTAGTATTTGTTGAGTGTTTGGTCAAAAATTTCTCACAATGATGGCCTTGTGCGAAGGCGCATTATCGTGGTTCAAAATCCAAGAATTTTCTTTGCACAAATCTGGCCTTTTTCGGCGGCTATCTTTCTTAAAGTTGAATGAGGATTTTCAGTCACTGTTTTCTTCACTTTTGCGATGTTAACTTCATTTGCAGACGTTGATGGCCTGCCAGAGCGAGGCAAATCTTCTATCACATCTCGACCGCTTTGTACTACTCATAAGCACAAGATTTTGATAAAGTCGATTCACCGTAAGCCTTCTGTAACATTTTCATTGACTCGACTCCATTGGCGATGCAAAATTTAAGACAAACTCTTTGTTCGATGTTTTTGTCCATTATGAAATTCGCAATACACACTGGATATGATATAACTCAAAACAGCACTGTATTTAATATAAATAACAGATGCAACTCAAACGCCGCGCCAAAATAGAAAGCAGTTGTGCCAATCTAACAACAACAAAAATTCGAATTTGGAACCATAAACAAATAATCCATTCTCGATACTTTCTTGACTGAATGTATTATATTCATATACATATATTCCATCCTATTACACGCATATTATGATGTTGTATTGTAATTAAAAACAACATGATTTGTGATTACCTCCTTCAAGGGCCAGCTAAACTATTTTTTTTATTGAATGGCAACACGTCGTCTGAATTTCTTAAAAGATAATTAAATTTATTTCTTTTAAAACTTAATGTGTTTCTTAATTTTAAAGAAATAAATTTCTTAAACAATAAATGTAGTTTATTTCTTTTAATAATTTATTTTTAATTTATTAAACGAAACAAACTAAATTTATCTTTTAAATACATTTTTGAGAAGTAAACTGTTTGAACGCTAAAAATGTAACGAAAACTCCATTGGAGATTCGCTACCCAAGTCCACAGTCGCAGCGAACCTTCCCCCACAATAAAGCTAGTGGTGTATAATTCAGTGCCTGTGTAGTAGTCTGGCAGGCTATAGTTAGACCTAGGTGGATGCGTCGTGGAGGAGGTCGCATCCCGCCGCCGCCGCCGTCGGTGGGGTAGGTCAGGCATCGAATGCAGTTCTGTCGCTGTCTGGTTTGGCCGAACGCGTACTGTAACGATGCGATACAGACATTATGCGCTTTAATAGATTTCACACAGGGGGAGGTTTTTGGGTGGGTAAAGCTACTCGCAAGCGACATACGTAATTTAATTTTGTGATATATAAATTTCATAAACGCAATCACGACTTCACTGTTTATAGAACCTTATAACCTTTATAATTTTAAGTTGACGAAAACTTTTAAAATAAGATTGTTATAAGTGATAGAAAATATTAATATTATAAATAAAAATAAGAAAAATAATGACTTTTAATTTTAATTTGAGTATACTATGGAAATATATTTAGCTCTAAAATGTCTAGGATCGAGAAAGATAAAAGAAAACCAGCAGGAAAACAGACTCCATCTCCGAAGGAAAACTTGTTAGGAGGACGTCTTGACTTTACATAATATAAATATTTTTTTGATAGTTTTGGGTTTAGTTTGCCCTTGAAGCAGGTATATGTAGGTAGTCATTGATGTAATATGTTGTTTTAATATACATAGATGATTTAAAACTTCGTCTGAGAAACGATATGCGTGTAATAGGATGGGATACTCTTAAAGGCACACACACACTATATATATATATATATATATATATATATATAGTGTGTGAATCTTTGATGAACAGTCAAATATATGTTATGTTAATTTATGATTTATTTATATACATATTAAAATTTGTAGATATATAAGATAAAATAAAAAAGGTGTCGCCTGATTAATGTCGACTATATGCAAATGTTTTTTTTATGGAATAGGAAGGCAAACGGGCAGGCGTGTCACCTGATGGAAAGCAATCAACGCCGCCCATAGACTTTTGCAGCGCCATAGGCAGTGCGGAAGCGTTGCCGACCTTTAAGGAAAGTGTCATTATGGGAGTGGGGATGGGAGGGGGGAGAGTTTTGGGCCCCGGAACTCGGCCGCTCACCGTACGAAGCGCGATAGCTAAGCTACCACTCAGACGCCGGTTTTCTGCGGGAAATGTTGTATAAAATGGGTTCACAAGGGAAAGAAAACCACATAAGTTCATTGTTTTATGTTATAAAAATAAATATATCGACAAACATATATAAATTCAAAAAGACGACAGAATAAATATCTTCTGAAATTTTATGTAAATGGTTTGTTTATTCAGTGGTTTCATCATTCGAATATCTTCCTTTCAACAGATCCTTTGTAGACCGACACCGTTTTCCACATTGTACATAAAACATGTCTAGACTAGTCGTTATATGCAAGCAAGATCCAGGGATTTGGGTGTGAGTGACTTGACATAATCTCGTTTTTTCATATCGTGACCGCTTTCAGTATCTGTAAAGGATTACTGACATTTTAAAAAAGTGAAAGTACCTTTTCATATCTGCGTTCACATGGTTATTTATTAATAAAAAAAGAAGAAAACGAGCTATTAAAAACAGATACAAAAAACACAATTTGTACAAAATTTTATTTATTTTTAACATGGTAAATAAAGGGCAACCAATTGATTTTTTTGACGACGACCAATTGGCATAGTGGCAGGGCCCCTACACCCACGTAGTCTATGGTCGCGGGTTCGATCCTCGCATCGGAATAAATATGTATATGGCCTTACAGATATTTATTCCGAGTATGGTAACTGTACCAATTCGCACTGAACAAGCGTGGCTGAGGGCTATTGTCCGAAAACATATATGGGCTGTAAAAAAGATTGATATTTTACTCTATAAATATTGGTATTTTATTTATCTTTAAATTAATATCTCTAAAACAAATATCCTTAAAGTAAAAATTCCTTAAAATGAAAGAGTATTATATAAAAGACTTTTCCTGCCAAGTTACGTCAATGATTTAATTTCATTTTCAAAATATCATATTGTCACTAGTTATATTGGCTTAATCTAATGTTAAGTACTTTTAAGTTGACTGCAAGAGTTTTGATAAAATAACCACCATTTTATCAAGACGTAACGTGACAAGCTGACTAGTACTTTTTAAGACACTTGTTATTATAATATTTTACTTGATACTGGCATATTGCTTACCACTGGCGTTATTTCTTAATGTCATTAATGAAAAAAAATATTTTTCATTATAAAAATCTAAATCTGAGTAAGACTTTTCCCACCAACTTACATCAGTGACGTTGTGTTTTTATTTCATTTTGAAAATTTTATATTCTTATCAGTTATATTGTTTAATTGTGGTGGGGTATTATACAATATAGTTCGATTAAGGCGTATAAGTGAAATGATATGAAATTATTGCATGTATCGTGACTTATTGCCGTAACTAATTGCCATTAGAGAAAAAGAAAAAAATATGAGTAAGTAAAGAAACAAACAGATATTCAATTATAAATCTAAGCCACTGGTTGATGTATCTATACTATTTTTAGATAGTATGTGACATTTTCTCATTCAAAACAGCACTATCGAAACATATATGTAAACCAACAGCGAATACAAAATCCCGGGAAAATCAATCTAACAATTCTATAGCTAAATGTATGGCGTAGACCCACTACGCTTCGTAGCACGTAGAAATGCCTACGATCAGTGTACAGCGTGTTGTGTACATTCGTATTCAGATCATGCGGCTTTTATATTATTCAAAAGGTTGCTGATACATTTCGACAATAAAAAGGTATACCAAACATTTTTATTTTATTATATTTGTATAAAGGTGCCATCGGTGGTCATATATTTTTCACTTCTTTCGTGTAAATAAATAAATAATAACCAATAGATTAAAGTCCCTACTATAAAAAATAAAGTTTAATATTTATTTAGTATCCATTCGTAGAAAAATATAATAAGTAGGTCTGTGTTCAGCATCGAAATATCTCGACGCCAAAAAAGCTAAAACATAATAAACCGCAAAATGAAAACTTACCACCAGAGCAAAAAAAATTTTAAGATTTCTAATAAAATTGTATCTGATCATTCACAAACAATCAGTTTCACAGCTGTACAAAATTTTCTATTGGTTGTAGAGCTGTGAGACTTAGACCGTTCGACGCAGTATTTTTTGATCCGATTATGCATTATAATATTTTTGACATCTGTGTCATTTACAGCGTTTTCGCTTTTTTGCGTATATTTAAATTACGCAATCAATTAGATAGCTAAAGCATTCTTTTTGTATGTTATAATTTTCCGCAATCATAGTATTAATATTCCCTTTATATTATATATCTGTGTGTGCGTTTCTCTTTATATACGTATGTATGTATGCATCTGTCTGCTTACTACGTGACTTCCGTAACCCGGCGGCCCGGGCATAGCGTCTGTACCAGGGCGTCATAGACTGCAGGCGTCGGCTCTGCGGGCGGCGCATTGCAGGCGGGTGAACGGCCGCGCATCGATCCACCCCTCCCTCCCCCACACACAACAACCCCGGCTTGCGTAAGCCCTCCCAACCCCACCACCCGGCGCTTATGTAACCGGTGACGCGGCTAGCGTGATTTCTTCCGGGTTTAAAAAAATGCATTTTATTGGTGTATCGGAGTCAGTGATCATGTCCACACATACACATCATCACGCCTGTCTCCCGTAGGGATAGGCAGAGACCATAGATCTCTATCCGGTACGAACCCGGCACACCTTCCTTGCTTCTTCCACACTCATCCATCTTTTCAAACATCCTTTCTTTTACATTCATCGTAGCGGCTTTCCGTTAGTCGCTTTTCGCTTTTTTTTTTCACTTTGAAAGTCTACTACTAGATTAAATCCTTATTCGCCACAATAGGCTAATGCCCGTCACTAACTTTGCCTTTAGGATGGCTATTTATATCTTCCGGGTTTGAAAAAAAAATGCATTATCATGGTGTATCAGAGACAGTGTTCGAACGATAATATCCACTTTAATAGTCTCTACGCCATCTTATCTTAAATCACTTTTTAATTTTTATGTCATTTGACTTTAAAAGTCTGTTACTGGATTAAATCCTTATTTTCCACAATGGGCTGTTGCCCGTCACTAACTAAGCCTTTAGGATGACTATTTATTTCTTCCGGGTTTAAAAAAAATGCTTTATCATGGTATATGGACAGTCAAAAGTTTTACTTAGCTAAGATCCGCGACAAGTCGCGCGTCACAATGGCTATTTTGTTTCTGAGTTTCATTCGTAATTTCATATTTTTTGTGTATCAGTCTAAAAAGGCTGTTTTTTTTATACGATAGGTGGGAAATTCGGATGCAATGTCTTCGGACGTAATGACCATACTTGTAAACTATGACAACGATGAATACTCATGTAACGCTGTACTTGAACGCAGCAAATGTATTAAGAATGCTCAAGGGACCTGCACTTTGCTTCTCTTTTATTCGAAACAATAAAAACCCAAACCCTTCACATCTATTTAATAAATTAAGTTGGTCTCGGGAGCAGAACGATAGGTACAATACAAGAGGAGTACTGTATGGGTTAGTCTGCCCTAGGCATTTTTCGGCTGCTTTTCAAAGCAGTTTTAAGTAAGCGACCACAAAGTGTTGGAATAATCTGCCACCACTACTATATAGGCTCAACTCAATATATAGTTTTAAAATAAAATATAAGCTTTTACTCCTAAATCCACAAAAAAATAATTCTATTTGACTTTTTTATTATTATTTTTTTGTTATTAATTTATTTAATTATTCTTTTTTTCTGTTTTTTCGACTTTTTGTTGAGTGTGGACCTTTTACATAATCCATACTGCAGTACAGGTAACATTTTATTTATTTAGTTATTATGATTAGTATTTTTGTTCCTTTTCCTACTCTTTTACTGCTTTGTTTGTTAATTATAATTTTTATGTATTTTATATGTATATATTACTTCGTTTATTGTGTTTTGGATTACGTCATTTCTTTCTTAATAAATAAATTACATAGAAAAAGGTAACCATTTTGTTTTGTTTTAAAACAAATTTTACTTTCGACCGGTATATGATTAGCAAGATTTGACTTATCTTAGATTTCGAATCGCCATGCTAACGTTTCTCATTATTTACATACTGTTATCATTGTTGAAGAGATGTGATTCATAATCTTTTTTTTTAACAGCCCATATATATCCCACTGCTGAGCACGGACCTCTCCATTTCTGCAGGAACGGACGATAACCCACCACGCTTGACCAATGCGGATTGACGATGTTACCAGACTCTGAATAAATATTTGTAATCCTCATACATATATCTATTCCGATGTGTGTTAACCCACCACGTTTGTCTAATTCGGATTGACGGGGTTACTGCACTTGGAATAAATATTTATAATCGATACATATATCTATTCCGATGCGGGGATCAAACCCGGGACCATTGACTCCGCGGGTACAGGGCCCCTGAGCCAATTGGTCTTATATTATATAAAACAAATTGATATTTTATATGTTCCTTCTCTATGCAGTCGCGCATCACATTCGATTCCGACGAAAGTATTTACATACGTAATTTTTCTCTCGAAGATTTCTCAAATAGTACCATCATTCCAACACCCACCTGACTCGCCCACGCATTATTACATATTTGTTATAAAGTTTGGTTTCCATAGCAACGGGATATAAGGATTGTTGCTCATAGCAACAGTTGTTAACCCCACTGAAACATGAAGGTTATCCGATCAACGTCAGGTACAACTAGTTGTTTATAAATCTGGTAAAATTAATTATAATCGGAACTCTAACAACGATATAGAACCGACCCGTATCGAAACTAAACTACTCGCTTTCTATTCAAACTCACTTAAAGAACAATTATTCACTATAAACAACGATATGCAAATGATTGGTCCCAAACAAACACAAACCAAAGACACGAAAACCACGATGGTAGTTGGATGAGCGATAGAACATATTTACATATTTCAATCCTATTGCGTATGTTACGCGAAATGCAACTCCGTTCAGGTTTTGAATGAAAGGCATTCGATTGTTTTTTAGACTATAAAGCATTCGTTAAAAAATGACGGCGAAGTGGTTCGCCACCCGTCTCGTTCTGATTCCCACGAGAGCGAGAAGCGACGAACGGAGAGCCGTTTCGCCACGATGAATGTGAGAAGAAGGACGAATGAAAAGACAGATGGGTGTGATGAGAGCAAGGAAGGTGTGTCGGAATCGTAGCGGATGGAGCTCTGTAGTCTCTGCCTAACCCTACAGGGAGACAGACGTGACTATATATATGTATTTGTTTAAGTTTTAGACAAACATTTTTTTACTATATTATACTATTAATTTTTGTTTTCATCGACAGCTTTTAACAGTCCACTTAGAAATTTCGTATTGGACAAGTGTGGTGGCCAAACGTCCTAAACAGAAAAGGAGATACCCGTGCTCAACAGTGGGACATATTTGGGTTGTGTAAAAAAAAAGCAAGAAGATCCAATAAATGTCCAGATACGTCGACAAAAATGGAGATGGATAGGGCATACACTGCGGCGCCACGCTAGTCATATTCCCAAACAAGCCCTCGGCGCTGGGCGCTGTGTGCTGCTGAAAATTTGGGCGCCCAAAACAAACTTGGCGGCGTACTGTGACGGCCGAAGTGCAAAAGATGGGCCTATCCTGGAGCGAAGTGAAACGTCGTGTCTGCCCTATGCCCCACCAGAGGGACTTAGGACTCAAAGAGAGAGAAAAGAAAAGCAAGCTTAACAAGAATTCTAGTAATATCAAAACATTAATCATATTTTTGAAAGAAAACGAAATTATTTAATAAATATTTATCAATCAATTTATATAACTGTTGGTTTATAATTATCGTAGTCCAGATTCATTAAGTTCAAACAGCTTGCCGTTGTTACAGTCTCAGCTCGTAAGTCCAAGTATTGTAATGGGAGCACTTCTATAAAATATTACTCCACAAGACAATGTCGTTGGACCTTCGAACCCAGGCCGTGAACTACGACGCATTAATAATTCTACGCCGTCGAAGTCTGCGTCGTACCGTGGTCTAGTCCACCCAGTTTTAGCGCTACTGTATAATAGAGTGAAAATATTTAAGAATTTAAATAAATAACGATAGAATCAAGGTCTACTATTTTTACTGGCGCTTCAGAACAAAAATTTAATGCGCGTATATGTTTAATTTCATTTTGAGCTTCGAAAGAAACATTTAAAATTAAAAAGACTAAATTGCGAGTAAGAATTCATAACGTTCATAATCTTTTAATCATACATACATATCGTCACGCCTGTCTCCCGTAGGGGTAGAGAGAAACCACATATCTCCATCCGCTACGATCTCGGCACACCTTCCTTGCTTCGGCGATCGGCATGCTTGTGACTAAGCACGCCCCTAGCCACGCATCCATTGACACAGCAGACTATGAATTGACGGAGAGGAAGGGAAAAGAATAGAGAAGAATGAAAAGGGCAGAGAAAAGGAAAGATGGATTTAGACAGAATGATAGGGATATGATACTACCGCAACATGTGGAAGACATGACGGAGTGATATGAAATCATTTCAATAATCCAAAATTATGCGAAAAAAGCGGATAAAAAACGCAGATAAAAAATTAAAAAAAAATGGTTTTTAAATTTTAGTCCATGATGAGCCTCGGAAAGGTAATTTCCATTTGTAGAAAACTTTGATCATTTCTCATTACTATTTTTTTTATATAACAGTTCCAATTACATAGTTGCAATAATAAAAATAAATACGATAATATTTTTTGAGGAGGGTGGGCAAAGGAGCACGCGTGTCATCCATAACACCGTAGGTATTACGGAAGCGTTGCCGGCCTTTAAGGTATGTATAGGCTTGTTTTTTTAAAGTTTCAATGTCGTATCGGTTAGAAAATAGCACTGGGTTCTACTGGATCCAGATGGTGGGGTTGAAACTTTTCTTTGTGGCGAGTTGTGCGAAAAAATTTCAGGGACAGGAATTATTCCAAACAATTCCTCGAAGCCCACTCATGACTGGCAGAGAATGCCTTTACTCGACATTACGTTCGCCTTTGTATCAAACATGTACATGAAGACTAAATAAGTAAATAAAAGCGATAGAAAAGACTGAGAGATGAGATATCGCCGCGTAGTACTCGAGAATCAATAATAATAGAAGTACTTTAGTGATACATTCCTAAATATTAATTTTTTTATTTACATTCGTAATATTCAAATTAGGAATATAAAAGGAAAAATAAATAAATTGTTATAAAACAAAAGTATTAGTTTGTCTTAGGTCTTATGTCCCCGAGGTGGGGCAGAGGGCATCCACAGTGCTTCTCCATTGCGATCGGTCTTGAGCGACGCGCTTCACTTCAGGCGACGTCAACCCGATGGATTTCATCTCGACCGCTACGGAGCGTTTCCAGGTGTGTTTGGGTCGGCCTCGCCTCCTTTTCCCTTGAGGAGTCCATTCCAGCGCCTGTCTGGAAATGTGATCAGGGTTCCTTCGGAGAGTATGGCCTGTCCAAGTCCACTTGCGGTGCAAGATTTGAGGTTATTTAGATTTATAATTCGATTGATTGTCTTTTATATATACGTGTCACCCGTCCGGCAAAAAACATTGAAATTATATTATATATATTGAGATATAAAATGTAAAGTGAAGAGTGTTAATAAATTATAAGATATTATATAAATGTACAATGAAATGTAAAAATAAATAAATATCGTTTTGAAGAATTTTATTTGAAGAAGCCTCTAAAATCCCGGGTGTCGTCGTAAGCAGTACGGTAGGCACGCTACAGTACCTAGCATTACAGTAACATTTTATTTGTATGTATTGATAGAATCTACAAAGAGAAGGGAATTAACGTTAGGAACGATATTACCCAGATAAAGGGGTAAGCTTGTATAGGTATTCTGATTGTGACGCCGTAATATAATCCGTTGTGCAAAGCCTGCCCTGCAGCGAGCGCCGGAATTGTGACCAGACTGATTTTTTAATTTGATTAAAAGCAATCTGCTGGTACTCGCAAAATTCCTCTTCTTTAACTTTTTTTAATGAAACTCAGTATAAGTTTGTCTGATTTTTCATTCCATTTATATCCACACAAATTAATAAATAAATAATTATAATATATATATATATATATATATATATATATATATATATATATATATATATATATATATTAACCAAAATGTTTTATTTATTTAATATTCAAATACCCTAGGTGTCCTATGACTCATTTTAATAATTCACAATCTAACAATGTAGTGTATTGCGCTTATTAGCAACCATGGTTGCCATCGAACTTATGATGTGAGTTACATTTCCTAACACAAGCACTATAGCTTAGTAAAAATTTCTTATAAAATTAAAAACATTTCTATCCTTCTTATTATTTTTTTTAAATCCTCAAAGAAAAAAAAATACATTTCGTTTATAAAAATTCACACAAATGTCACTTTCTTAACAACAAAGTTTCACTCTCTTTTAGTAATAAGGTTTCTCTAAAAGGAGAAGAAATGAAAGAAAACTACGCAGGTATCTTCCTTTGTACATAAATATTAGTTTATAAAGATCATGTCATAGACAAACAGAGTTAAGTTTCAATTATAATACTTTCCATTTATATTTTAGGTCATATTAAATTATGAGAAGTAAACCATAATTATTTTTAAAATAAAATTAATCAAAAATAATATTTTAAATTATTTTAAAGATGTTATAGTTCCCGCCAAATGGTTTTACTTCCTTGTTTTAATTCCTTATTTTGTTTTTTGATTGACTTAATGTATCCTTCAATATACAATATAATTTTTTAAGATAATAAAATGCATAACTGAATCACAAAAAACATAAAAAGTGACCCAAATTTTCACATCATAATGCATTATATACATACGTATAAGGGTGTAAAATTAAAACAAAAGAGGAAGCTACGAGCCGTAGCTCCGTAGCGGGGTTACGGCGTAGCCCGGGCGCGGTCGGCGACCCCTGGCCGTGAACGGGGGTGCGCCGGGCGAGCCCCGCGTCCGGAACGCAATGCACACATATAAAAAGCCTACACACACTACTGCACACCGCGCCCCTCGATATCTATAGGCTGTTCTAATGTTCTATATATTTTTTACAACAACCACGTTTTAAAATTTAAATATTATTTTATCTGTCAATCTTTATACTTCAATAAGTAGATAAACATTTTATGAACACTCTGTATAATTTTTAAATGATTATTCTAAATGTTATAGAAACATTTAATCATTTGTAGTAACCGATCTTCAAATTTTATAATAAAATTAAATGCAGGAATATTAATTAAAAATACGTTGGACTGTGAAAAAATCTTACATACTAAAAATGGGATTAAGTGATGTATTTAAGCCTATGTTAAACATAATAAAATCTTATATCCACATAAAATAATCGATTTGATGTTTTCATTTACTTTGAAACACGGCATTGATTAAAATCAATGTATTAAAGTTTTCCATGCACAATTGAATGCTGAATGAATGATTGAATATTAAAGTTTTCTATGCACTATTTAATGCTGAATGAATGATTGAATATTAAAGTTTTCTATGCCCTAATTAATGCTGAACGAATAATTGAATATTAAAGTTTTCTATGCACAATTTAATGCTGAATGAATGATTGAATATTAAAGTTCTCTATGCACAATTGAATAATGAATGAATGATTGAATATTAAAATTTTCTATGCACAATTTAATGCTGCATGAATGATTGAATATTAAAGTTTTCTACGCACAATTTATTGCTGAATAAATGATTGAATATTAAAGTTTTCTGCGCACAATATAATGCTAAATGAGTGATTGAATATCAAAGTTTTCTACGCACAATTTGAAGGTGAATGAATGATTGATTATAAAAGTTTTCTGTACACAATTTAATGCTGAATGAATAGTTGAATATCAAAATTTTCTATACACAATTTAATGCTGATGATCCTATACTACAGAGAGTTACCTCAGAACATGAAGACGAAAGTCTTCGACCAGTGTGTCCTACCCGTACTCTCCTACGGCGGTGAAATGTGGACGTCCATTTGCTTCATTGTCCGCTGCTTCATAAGCTCAGAGTCGCTCACCTCAGAGAGCTATGGAGAGAGCTATGCTCGGAGTTTCTCTGGTAGATATCATTCGGAATCAACAAATCCGCCAGAGAACTAAAGTCACCGACATAGCCTTTCGAATTAGCAAACTAAAGTGGCAATGGGCTGGTCACGTTTGTCGGAGATCCGACAATCGTTGGAGCAAACGAGTGCTGGAGTGGAGACCGCGTTTCGGTAAACGTAGTATGGGACGCCCCCTGGCTAGATGGTGCGACGATTTGCGCAGGGTGGCTGGCAAAAACTGGAAGCGTGTAGCTGAAGATCGGGCTAGGTGGTGCTCCATGGGGGAGGCCTATATCCAGCAGTAGACTGCCGCAGGCTGTTGATGATAATGATGATGATCCTGTACGGTGCGCTTTTCCTGGGCGGCGTTGATTGCTTTCCATCAGGTGACACGCTACTCGTTTGCCTTCTTAACCCGTAAAAAAACCGATACGACATTGGAACCTTCACAAAACAAGCTTATACCTTTATATATCTTAAAGACTATATTATATTATATACCTTAAAGACTATAAGGTAATTTTTTTATGGCATTGGAAGGCAAACGAGCAGGCGTATCACCTGATGGAGAGCAACCAATGCTGCCCATAGACATCCCCAACGCCAACAGGCAGTGCGGAAGTGTTGCCAACCTTAAAGGAAAGTGAAATTATGGGAGTGGGAATCTAAGGGGGAGTGGGAGTGGGAATCGGAGTGGGAAGGGGAGGGTGTTGGGCCTCCGGAACTCAGACCGCTCACCGTACGAAGTGCGGTAGACAAGCTACCACTCAGACGCCGACTTTCTGCGGGAGTGTGGTACTTCCCCGGGCGAGCCGGCCCATTCATGCTACAGACAAAGAATATGTCATTCTTGACAAAGTATTCGTCTGCAGCGTGGCTCTACCACTAAAATTTCCCATCGGCCGATACACTTGCTTTCTTGTCCTCCTGTCCCACAAAATAAATAAATTCAAATAATATATTTCTTCAACATACTCTAAATTGCGTTACTCAGCCCAGTAAATCACACAAGCGCACACAGACGCGCACACATCCATATTCGCCCAGATATCCTCAAAGCCTCAGTTCGTGTAGCTTTCCCGCCACACCCCCGAGTAACCATGCCGACACGGCGGCGCGCACACCACTACACAATCCTAGAAAATTGTTACGTATGTGTGCTTTCCGACTCGTCCATATTGACTGTTCACACCCATGTGTGCGTGGAAAATATATGTTAATAACGAACTTCCGCGTTTTATTTGTGTCACACACACACAGACGCAAGGCTTTGCAGTGTGCCACCCGATAGGTGGATGTTTCGTGTGTGTGTGTCTGTGTTCAGGGTGCATCGACTCCGTTTCCGGTTCCGCTGGGTACAACGGCCTCTGGCTTGATTTATGTCCGTTCGCTTGAAGGTTTGCGTGTTATTGTGACGTTTCAGCTCATTTGTGTACAAAACGTTGCTTTATTTTACTGCCATAATAAATAAGGTACATGGAATGAACGGTGTACTTTTAATTTAGTTTTTTTTTTGGGATAAGAATGCAAAGGAGCGCTTGCTCCTTTTCTTGCCTGATGGAAAGCAATAAAACCCCATAGACATTGTCAAATGCGTTGCCGAACTTAAATAATTAAAAAATTAAGACGATCTTATTGGCTCAATGGTGAAAGTACCGCTTACGGAAACAATGATCATAATTTCAATTCCCACGTCAGAATGTAATATGAATGAAATACAGATATTTATTCGGATCAAAAAAATATATTGAGGCGAATGTTCTGAGTCTCGCACCTTTACGATCACTAGAAAATTTTGTACAGCGTTGAAACTGGCTGTTTTTGAGTGATCAGACACAATTTTTTCAGAAATCTTGAAAGTTTTTTTGGCTTTTGGATATGAGTATATTTGAAAGAAACAAGAAAAAACCGATTTTCTTTGATAGTTTGAGAAAATTTTTCAAGTCTTACTTTAGGTATAAAACAAGGTATTTTTGCGGTAAATATGAAGTATTCCATCGCATATGCTTCTAGATTGTCTGTTAGATAGCATCAAAAGAAGAGAAGAGAAAAATGGTTTCAATTCACTTTTTTGCATCGATATATATGTATGCGTGTGTGTGTATGTGTATGTGTGTGTGTGTACGTATTATTACGTATAGTAAGTATTTAAATTAGCAAAATATATAAGCAATCTTTAATCCATTTTATTACTAGCTGCACCATTTCCCAAGCAATTGTCTCAGTTTCGCCCGCAGGTTCACTGGGAGAGAATGCCCAATGGCATTAAATCCGCCCTTTGACTCACGTTGTGCAAGAAGTTTAAATAAATAAATAAAAGAACATGAGAAAAAGAATGAATATCTAAAACTGTTTTTTTTTATAAAAGTAGTTCTATTTATAAACAACTACACTATTTATAAACCTAATAAACAAATTTTTGGTTTCGATTTGAACTCAGAGCTTTTGGTTATTATACGCGTACATTAAACGCTGAACCAAAATATTGTTTTATACTATACAGGTACATGTAATTCAATTCTTTGGTTATCAGTGAATTTCGCCAGTGTCAAGTCAATCATGGGAGTCACACAATCGAAAAAAGCTCAAAAAGGAATGAAATTATGGGAATAAACTTGCTCAACGGAAACTTTCATGAAAGTACTCAATTTATTTTTCATCAAGGCATTACAGCCGCGTGTGGACCTTAGCCTGGTACAGTAAATTTTTCCAGTGGGATCTTAGATTGGCTTTTTTACTTCAGCTCCTCACAATGATTGCCTTTAAATCTACTACTACTAAGTACTACAAAGTTAAAAAAACAACAAAAAATTAACTATAGGTACATAAATGAAAAAAAGTAAATGATATAAATATTACAATCAATTATTGTACAACCTTGTTTTTAGTGTATAATAAAGAATATATCTATTTATCTATCTATCCATCGATCGATCTACCTATTTATCTATCTATCTATCTACCTATCTATCTATCTACCTATCTATCTATCTATCTATCTATCTATCTACATATCTATCTATCTATCTATCTAAATGCTATTAAAATTAAAAAGATAAAATGACGTGAACAATTAATAATAATGATTTAATGCATATTAAATAAAGCAAACAAACATACAATACACGTAGGGTATATAAATCTGCCGGTTGCAATAAGTCCATTAGATGGGGTTTCGTTAAAAAAGGCCCAGCCGTCTGTCTCTCCTACTTCCCCTTTGTCAAAGCGGTATTAAATATTTAATTTGTCGCTTTTTCACACCGTCTGCTGTTAGTACCTATTCTATAGTGCCTACCCCGCAAATTGATCTGTCGCTCTGTCTGTAAATCTATGCCTAATGGTGAATATACAATATTTAGAAGTATGTGTGGGGTAACTTCGAATGGTATTATAGTATAAGGAATGAAGACATAAGATAGCTATGTGAAGCATTTTTTTATGGGATAGAAAGGCAAGCGAGCAGGCGTGTCACCTGATGGAAAGAAATCAACGCCGCCCATAGACATCCGCAGTGCACAGGCGGTGCAGAAGCGTTTAAGGAGTGTCATTTTAGGAGACGGGAGGGGGAGGGGGCCTCCGTAACTCAGTCGCTCACTGGACGAAGCGCGGTAGCTAAGCTACCACTCAGACGCCAGTTTTCTACGGGAGTGTGGTACTTCTCCGGGAGAACCGGCCCATTCATGCTACAAACAAATAATATGCCATTCTTGACAAAGTATTCGTCTGCAGCGTGGCTCTACCACCATTAAAAATCTTTTGGGGCGCCTATGTCTAGCAACGGACTGCCGGGGGCTGTTGATTGATTGATTTCTTCTTTACGAAACTTATGTCTAGTGTAAATTATAAAAGTATATCATATTAAATGTATACTTAGGTAGAGGGAAATACACCACTGTGGTAGGTCGCTTCATTCCCGTCGACGTGAAATTTAAATATTGACACTGCGTCTCGCACAACCGTCTGGCTGCACCTCTCTGAGTCATCGCTATAGTGATTCTTTTTTAATTTTTTTTTTATTTATGACATTTAGACAAAGTTTATAGAGTGGTAGAGCCACGCCACAGACGAATACTTTGTCAAGAATAGGATGTTATTTCCACCCCCCCCCCTCTCCACATAGTAAATTAGTCAATATTATAATTTGTTATTATTCATATTAATATATGCATAACAGCAATATTAATATTAATGCATATAATCGAATCTTCAACATTTGCCATTCTGTCGACTAGAAGAAATTGCTAGACTGTACTCGGTTCCTGCCCGATACACCCACCGATTACATTCGTTTATGCAGTTACTACAAAGTGTTTGCTAATACTTTGTAGACGAACTTCATAAACGAATGAAATCATTAATTAAAATGTTGGTGTGATCGACAAGCATGTCATCTATACGCATGGATTACGCCGTCGTACCGTACCACGATATACAGACTGATTGATCAATAGTAAAGTAATGAACACACACGCACCCAGAACCTCGTTCAACACACCTGCAACGATTGATTTGGTGAGTGGTGTCAACGACCTCTTCATTTTCTCTCCGCATGAAGTGTCTATGACCATATAAGAAGCTACTAATAACACCATTTATCGTCACTACAGTAGAGAAGAATGTTCCCATTTCGAAATGTGTTTTATTAAAAAAAATACAGTAAAACTGCATTCAACTGTCGATGATCAAAATAATCAACCGCCTCAGATTAAATAAATATATTTACCTAAAAGGCCGACAACGCTTCCGCGACTTCTGCGGTGTCGCGGTTGTCTATGGACGGCGTTGATTGCTGTCTATCGGGCGGCACGCTTGCTCGTTTGCCCTCCTATCCCGCAAAAAAAATATTTAGTCCGAACTCTTTGAATTTTTTTATATCTAACTATATATATTTATAGTTAGATATAAAAAAATTCAAAGAGGATAACAAATTTCTTGCGCCGCTCTCTTGCTGCGCGCTCTGAGGGAGGAGAAACTCCCTCAGAGCGCCATTTTGTTTTCGAAACGGTGCCATACATATATTTATTCCGATGCGGGGATCGAACCCGCGACCATTGACTCATAAAAAAATGTAAAATTATATTATTTTAATACTATTTTAAAATTATTAGAGACATATATTATTATACGACCGATTATTATTACTATACGTAGACGACCGATTGGCTCAGTGGCGGGGCCCTCCGCCCGCGGAGTCAATAGTCGCGGGTTCGATTCCCGCATCGGAATAAATATTTATATGGATTTATAAATGTTTATTCCGAGTCTGGTAACCACCCCGATCCGCATTTCCTTTTCTGCCACTTCCTTTCTTCTCTATCCTTTCCCTTCCTCTCCGCCAATCCACGGTCTGCCGTGCCAAAGGATGCATGGCTAGGGGCGAGCCTAGTCGCAAGTGTGCCGATCGTCCCGGGGTCGAGCTCCCCCGGGGACTATGGTGCCTTACCTCAGCGTGCAGGGCTCTGCTGGGGCTGACCTCCATCCTCCCTTGCCGCTCGTGGGATTCACTTAGACGAATTTAATATACCTAATTTGTCGAAGAATGACGGCGACGTGGTTCGCCACCCGTCACGTCCTGATTCTCACGAGGGCGAAAAGCGACTAATGACGAGCCGTTTCGCTGCGATATATATATATATATATATATATATATATATATATATATATATATATATATATATATATATATATACATAAATATTAAATGTAAAAAAAAATGCAAATTTATTTTTATAAAATTTTGTAATTTAACTAATACTAGATTATAAGAAAGATTGTTACTAACGATATATGGACTAGTCCTGAAATAAAATTTTATTATTATTATTAATAATAAATACCTTACGAGGCTTACCGACCGAGCTGCTGTTGCTCGATATCTCTTTAAGTATTTATTTTCAACGCAAAAGATCTATCATGTTTGGACATATTTGAATATTTTTCACTTAATTAGCGTTCATAATAACCACCAGTCCACCTGACGGGAAGGGGTCACAATGGCCCCGACCTCAATACAACCCCTATTGACCCGGACACCATGGCACGCGAGTGATTCGATTAGACACCATGGACGCACCCTTAGTGTTAAAAAACTACAAAAATGCATTAACAGAACAAACAAACAAAACATAGACTCATTTTTTTTTTGTTAGGAATTGTTCGGAATAATTCCTGACGCTGAATTCCACTGCCGTATAACTCGCTAAAAGTAAAAGTTTCATCCCTGCCATCGGGATGAGTGACGATCCACTACGATGCATTTTTTTCGATACTTCGTTCCACACAACACCACTCTATGGAACCAGCTGCCATCGGCGATATTTCAGATCCGATACGACATTGAAACCTTCAATAAACAAGCCTACTCATATTTTCAAGGCCGGCAACGCATTTGTCATCCGTCATCATGACCTCTGGTGTTACAGATATCTATCAATATTAGCCCGCGGCAGTCCACTGCTGGACATAGGCCTCACCCAAGGCGCGCCACCTAGCCCGATCTTCGGCTACACGCATCCAGTCTCTGCCAACCGCCTTGCGCAGATCGTCGCTCCATCTAACAGGAGGGCGTCCCACACTACGTTTGCCGAGTCGCGATCTCCACTCCAGCACTCGTCTATGAGATTGATTTATTTAATTTTTATTAATTTTTGTTGATTTATTTAATAAATTTAATTTCAAATATTTAACACTAGATGTCTAAGGGCGGCGTTAATTGCTTTCCATCAGGTGATACGCTAGCTCGTATGCCTCCCTATCCCATAGAAAAAGTAATAGAGCCACGATACAGCGAAATCTTTGATCAAAACTATTAGGCAAATCCTTTTTTTTTTAATGTCAAATTTTTCCGTCTGAGTCCGAGTGGTAGCTCAGCTACCGCTCTTCATCCATTAAGCGGTTTGAGTTCCGTAGACCCAATCCCCTCCCCCCTCTCATAATGATTGCTCTGCATCAGGTAACATGTATGCTCGTTTTCCTACCTATCAAATAAAAAGAATACACACTAAAGTTTTTTTTTACAGCTCACACACGTCTCACTGCTGGACACGGACTTCCTCATTTACATGACTAGATGGGCCTCACTGGAAATGAGCGCGTAACGGTCTATCCAAATAGATCATATCCACATAGGCCTATAGTGAATGAGAGCTGTTTGATGACGTTACACCACTACACACAGGTACATTATGTTCTTTGCCTTTTCTTTTTTAAATTTTTGTGTGATTTGCTCATTAATTTGTTCATTTTTTTTTGTTTTCTAAATATTATGTCTGTAGAAAAAATCATTATCCTACCGCGCATATCCTAGCTATCCATATGAATAACTGTAGGCCATATTTATATATCAACCCTCCGGATTGATGTATAAGTATGGCCTACAGTTATTTGCAAAGTCAATGGTCGCAGGTTTTATCCCCCCATCGGTTTAAATATACGTATAGTTTACAAATATTTATTCCGAGTCTGGTAACCCCGCCAATCCGCATTGGACAAGCGTGGTGGGTTAACGTCCGTTCCTCCAGAAATGAGGAGGCCCATGCTCAGCAGTGGGACATAAATGGGCTGTGAAAACAAATTACTCATATTTATTTCAATACAGGAATCGAACCCGAAACCCTTGGAATCGGAAAGCAGTAGTGTCATCGATTAATTTTTATTTATGTATTCAAAACTAGAATTGTTTTTAAAATGTTAATATCAAAAGCGTACTGTTTTTTCCACCTACCACCACACAAAGGAATTAGCTACCTTCAACGGAATTTGGGAAGTAGAATACCTCACTCAAAGGCCAGCAATGATTTGCAATGCATCTGATTTGCAGATGTCTGTGGGCGGCTTTGATTCAATATTTCCATCACACGTAACACATACTCGTTTTGCATTCCCGTAGCGCAGAAAACAATAAACTTTTTCAATCACAAAGTAATTATAATAATTATAAAAACAGTTATAACTTATTTACTCCGCACGCTCAATGAAATAGATCTTAGCCTCCAAAACGACAGCCTTCCATCTGTCTCTGTCCTGCACTATTTTATGCCAATTGTTGACTTTAAAATTCACGCACGTCAGCATCCACCCGATCTTTCCAGCGGTATCTGGGTTGTCCAACTGGGCTTCGATCACTGTGTCAACACAAATATTCTCTCTTCACACTCCGATCCATCCCCATTCACTCAAGGTGACCGAGCCAAAGCAGTCGATGTGCCTTGATTTCACTCACAATGTTTAGTTGGTCCATCATGTCTTTTATTTCGGTGTTTTTTTTTCGGATTCTCCGGTATTCATCTTCTCTTCTCCGTAACCGTAAAAATAAATGAAAAACAGTTATAAACTAAACGTAATTTCAAACAATTAAAAAACTGAAATTATTTACGCGTAACCATGTTTTAACCTGATTTAAAACATGGGGCTCGTCCAATTATTAATTTACGCTTAAACAAATCTGTGTGCGTGGATAAGGGATAATGTTCACATGATAGGATAAATTGGTTGGTATTGGTAAGTTATAAAATATATATTTATATAGCTGGCACGCTACGAAAATATCGGAAAAATGAAAAAAAAATGCAGTTACACAGCTTACAGTATAATGATAAGATAAGTATTACCACCCTTTGAAATAGATATAGTTATTTTATGAAGTTTCTCATAACATATTGTCTAAGCTATTGTCACGGAAATGCGGATGAAGGTAGTTGGTTCACAGATAACTATGAGACGATAGAAACTTGGTGCAAAACAAAAGATACTAAACAGACTTATCCGAAAAGTGAATATGAAATTTTAATTTACAATCAAATAGTGCTATAGTAAAATACCCACAGCTACTAACTAATTAGAATGAGCCGGTTCCACTGTTAAAGAACTACCCTCCAAGACTACCCGCATTTTTCATTCTCACCAATTTTCTAAAGGCGATGGCCGGGATCCAGAAGCCCAGATCTTTTCCATTCCTTTACTTCTCTTCTTACTCTAAACTAAGCAATACATTTTAAGTACACTTAATTTGTAGATCTCCATAGGCGACGCGATAATATACCATCAGGTGATCATTTGCCTTATTCATTTATAAATAAAACGAAAACACACCCTTGTTTACTCGACTTGTAATCAGATAATAATTTCTTATATTATTTGATAGGACAGTTCGGATCATCCAATTGTGTGTTTGAAAAACAGTTTATAATATATCTCTATATAAATAATATCGATATCTATTAATATATATATATATATATATATATATATATATATATATATATATATATATATATATATATATATATATATATATATATATATATATATATATATATATATATATCACTGCTAGACATAGGCCTCACCCAAGGCACACCACCTAGCCTGTACGAGTAGCATGTACAGCTACACGCATCCAGTTTCTGCCAGCCGCCATATGCAGATCGTTGCTCCATCTAGCAGTGCAGCTGCTATTTTCTCATTATTATGACGATGTGTCTATTCCGAAATGTCGCTGAAGATAGCTTATTCCTTTGAACGGTGGTAGGTGGATAAAACATTACAATTTTGACATTGAAATTTAAAACGTAACATTCGATTTGATATTAAAATTAAAAAACAATTTTTTTAATGATCTATAGAGATTTACGTAATACGACAACCTGTCTGAGGATTTATATCAAGCTGCTGTATTACCTAATCACGAAGTTATATCAAAAGGACAATGAAACGACTGCAAAAACAAAACTATATGTTTCCAAGTTGAATAACTTTAATATTACGAAACTTTTATAAACATTTTAGGCTTCATATTCACTCCGTCCTTTGAGTTGTAAATAAAATTTTTATTATTACATAACGTTATAAAGCTAACACATCAAAAGGGAGACAAATATAATATGCAAACGGCGTTTCCAGTGTGATTGAATCAAGACTTTCCACGTGGTACTGCGGCCCTGGTATCGAGGGTGCTTTCCACGGGGGCGCGTGACCTACTTTCGACAAGGGTGCTTCCACGGCGGTTTGCACCATCGATCCATGGGTCCCTGGCATGCTACACAATGTCCCCTAATAACATTACCCATTTCCATTCCACGGTGTGGAAAAATCGTTATGGACTTTGTAATTCGCTAAACAAAATATTCTTTACCCACAAGGTCATTGATCTCTTCTCGTATAATGACTGCAGATTTTTTATATATGTATAACATTTTAATTTAAAAACAAATACTTTTAAAAACTTTTTCTTATTAAATAACTTATATTTTTAAATAATTTGATTGGTAACATATAATAATGCATATGTCAATTAATAAACAAGTAAAAAAGCAAAATTTTATTTATTTGATCTTTTTATTTATTTGATTTTTATTTATTTAAGTATTTTATATAGCAGTCTCAAGGGTAAAATAAATGCCTCTTAAAATTGAAAAAGAGAGCTTTGTGAAAAGCTCACTGTTATGAGAATGTGAGTGAGGATTTATGAAACTTTGTAATCGGTATTTATAACGATTACATGCGCGTTCATAACTTTTTATTTGTTTTATTTCTCTAATAAAATCCTCAAAAAGTTTTAGTTTAGACATCCGTTCTTACGATTCCATCATTCCAAACTGCCATCAAAATCATCGTAGCTTTTTCCAAGAAGCCCGGACAAACAAAGAGATAACAATTTTAAAAACGAGATTCATATTATTGGTAATTTTTAAATTAGCATGAGCTTAGAAAAAGGATAATTGGGACTTTTCCCGCCAATATCATCAGTGACGTGTTCTTATTACATTTTCATTATGTCTTATTATAAATTCTGTTGATTATTTAGGGTAGAGTAAAATGAAATAAATGCGTGTATCGTGGCTTTTTAAATTAAATTCAAAAGTTCATAGAAGTTTTTGGTAGAATGGTTACATTTTACTTGTTATTATTTTTTACTTAACACTGGCTTAATAGTTTTACCTAATCGCCATAAAAGAATAAAAAGAAAAGAGAAATTTATACTACTGAAATATTTTATGGATGAATGGATGTAATACGCATTGTGTCTTTTCCCGCCAACTTACATCAGTGACGATATGTGTTTATTTCATTTTTATAATCTTATATTATTATCAGTTATATTGTTTAATATTATACAGTTCGAATATGGGGGAAGAGCGTAGTGGTATGAAATAAATGCGTGAATCGTGACTTTTAAGTTGACTCAAAAGTCCATAGAAGGTTTTAGTTGTATAGCCACCATTTTATTAATACTTAACGTGACAAGCTAACTACTTACATTTCAAGAGATTTGATATTATTGTACTTAACACTGACATAATTGTTATAAATAATTGCCATTAAAGAGTAAAAACATATGCATTTTATTTCTCATAATACCTATTCAACCAGTATTACAACTGCAATTACAGAAGGGTTGTAACAATCGGAAAATGCGTTTGAAGTTTGCTAAGCATCAAAATCGTTCAAACGGTTGAAGTAAGTATTCGCTCCAATGAATATGTTTACCACAAGTCCGAAATGCTTAAAATCTCTCCCCAATAACGTATTTCCTTAAAGGTAAGTAGAATTCCTTTTAATTTATTAATGGCAGTACGTAACTTGTTAAAAATACGTATGTATATAGTTTATCAATTGTATTATATTTCTTTAATAGTTGTTAGGTAAAAAGGTATAAAATAAATTAAATACTTCAAATGAAAAAAGAAATAAGGAATACTTATTTTTCAATAAATCATAATGCGGAAAAATGTTAATAGCATTAAAACAATTGATAGTCAATAAAAAATTGTTGGTTTTCAGGCATAAATAATGCTTTAAATGTTTTTTTTTTTCATTCCATGGGTGCCCCTCAGGTCATGGGGCTTTATATATTTATTCATATATTTCTCCCAATGCAAAACTGGAACCTGCGTCCATTGACCCCGAAAGCAGTCGCCATTTAGATCGTCAGTTTAATTTGTTACACGATATAAATTAAAATACTATTTAGTTAACCATCAGATATGTTATGAAGCTCAATATTCAGTTTCCAAAGTAGCCAATTTTGTCTCGCCGTATCCTTAATTAACTTGTAAATTGTAAGTAATGGCCAACTGTAAATGTCAGCATCATCACGAGCATTTCGAGCCAGTTTTTAATGTCATAAAAAGTTGCATCGTATGTTTAAAATGAAACCAAAAACTTCAATTATAAGGTCCGATTTTATTTGCAGATTGTCGTATGAACTGTGTCAGACGCGCCGGCGTCAGTAAGATGTCTGCGTTCGGAATTTAAAAATTGTAATAAATATTCTTTGTTTTTGTTTGTTTTCATATTCAAGAGGCCCGGAATTTTTAATAAGTGTGAAACGTGGTGAAATTAGTTTTTAATAGTCAATGGGGATTAAAAATTAATTTAAGATTAATTGCTTATATATTTTTATCGCAAGATGAAGCGACGATCTATGCAGGGCGGCTGGCAGAAACTAAATGCGTGCAGCCGAATATTAGGTTAGGTAGCGCGTCTTGGACGAGACCCGTGTCCAGAAGTGTACTGCCTTTTTAATAATTAAAATATTATAAGACGACCGCTTGCCTTAATCCTTACAATATTTGACTTTTAAACTCAGGGTTCTGGCTTGAAATTCCGATCGAAACCAAAGTTTATTTAAAACACAAAAACTCGTTTTCACCCATGTCAATTGTTTTTGAATTAAAATTTTGACAGTCTTATAATTCTTGTTTGATTCTCATGGACGCTAGGCTCAGCAAATATTGGAATTCAAACTAAAGGTATCCTTTTGTTTAACAATACATATTTTTGTCTAAGAAAGAGGAAAGCAAATTATTTCGCCCATGGACTTCTATAACACAGAGGGTACTAGAGAAGGGTTGCCTACCTCAGGGCAGACAGCGCTAATGTATGTGAATAATGAGAAGGAGAGAGGGGAGCAATGGAAAGTGAAAGGAGATGGACCTCAGATGCCCAACGTTCAACGATTGAAATATATTAGCAAAACAACTGCTCTGAAGTTAGTTTCCTGTAAAGTGTATAAACTTTCCCAAATGAGGCGGTCCATTCTGGCTACAGAAAAAAATATTTAAAAAAAAATATTGAGATTTTAAAAAAATTTGTCTAAATTTTTGATGCTCTTATTTTATAATCAATGAATGAATTTGTGTCATTATATTTAATATAGTCCGATGAAGGCGAAAATATATACTAAGTTACCATGAAATTAAATAAAAGTATATACTAAGTTTGAATAGACTATATGACATTTGAAGTAACTTGTCAATTACACACCTTGAATTATTCACTATCAACGAAAAATAAAAAGAGATAATTCTTGTCGTACCCAAACAATAATATTTTCTAAAAAACAAATACAGCTAGAATTTTTATAATAAATCTGAAAAGCTTGATTATTTTTTTATCACCTATATTTTGAATAGGGCTCAACTTAAAAATAATGTTTATCAAAAATATAAGTTATATATAAGTTAAAGGGATCAAATTGAATTCCTCACGTATGATTAAGCATGCTGATAAACAAACACCCGAGTGAGTCAACAATTCCAGAGAGAACGTTCCCCCACAACACAAGAAACTAAGTTATCTTAGTCGGTGCAACAAAGGTTCGATGCAAACGTCAGCTGCGCCTCCATCTTGCGCCATAAAAAATAGGCCAATAACATCGATGGCAAAAAAAAGGTCAAAGAAAAGTTAAAGATGGCGGCAGGTGCGTTGTCAGCTGCTCCCGCACCTTTGTGTTAATTGCCAAGCGCACTACACTTATGTTCGCTCCGTCTGCAACGCACTGGCCGTTGGATGATAGCCACACGTCACAAAAATAAACAGATTGTCTATGATTTCTATGGGAGTCACGTTTTATTCAATAAACTTTTTAGAATTTGTAAGTTAATGCCGTTTTAACAAAATCAAATTGTGCGTTGTATTAATTTTAAAAAAGATTTTTTTCGTATTCTAATACACTGACAAGTTATATCATAATATTAAAAAGTTATTAAATATTTATAATGCCAAAATTATTTATATAAAAGTGCTCATTCAATTGAATATAAAATCATTAGTATTAATGAAACATAAAAGAATTTTTTTCAAGTGATTGTACTTATTAAAATTTAAAATAATTTAAAATCGAAATATTTGCATAAAAATAATATAATAAAATAACATGGAAAGAAAAAATGTTTAAGCACATTGC
Organism: Baronia brevicornis; assembly: GCA_031353405.1. Taxonomy (NCBI): domain Eukaryota; kingdom Metazoa; phylum Arthropoda; class Insecta; order Lepidoptera; family Papilionidae; genus Baronia; species Baronia brevicornis. Next base: position 30,753 of record JASFAT010000440.1, on the reverse strand, counting down.
GCGTACGAAGGAATGTGAGATTTGGCATAATTAAAGTTTATTTGTAAAAGAAGTGCAGTAATATAAAATAAAAAAAGGTTAATAATTACAGTCAAATTAATTTCACTAGGCTATATTAAATAAATATATTTATAATACTCGTACAAATATTGTATACACTATTATAATAATTATTAATATTATATACAACACTTATAATTATTATATACAACACAACCGCTTGGCTCAGTGGTTCGATTACTAGTTCTGATTTAAAATCTCGGTAAAATAAAAATTTGTTTTTTAAAACAAAAGTTAGTTTATGAGATCCCGTACGTTTCCTTTATATATCTCCACGACAAAGTGGCTCAATCAAAATGATCTAAAATCTTCCCCAATCATATCGAAAAAATCGTTTTATTAGATAAACAAAGATTGAATTGTGTTCTATGTTTTGCACACACTTCTAAAGCACCTATACCTTGCGCAGTTAGCACTTTTGGATACGGCGACGTCTTTCAGAAACCTCAGAATAGACAAATATTTAAGAAATGAGCGGAATCAAAAATGTTTGGGAAAACTCAGAAAGCAATTATGCTTGCGTATAGTCTACATTCTTTTTTTGATGGGATAGGAAGGCAAACGAGCAAGCGTGTCACCTGATGGAAAGCAATCAACGCGGCCAATAGACATCCGCAGCGCCATAGGCAGTACGGAAGCGTTGCTGACCTTTAAGGAAAGACCATTATGGGAGTGGCAATCGGAGGGGGGAGGAGGACCCTACGAATTGGAGCTAAGCTACCACTCAGACGCCGGTTTTCTGCGGGAGTGTGGTACTTCCCCGGGCAAGCCGGCCTATTCATGCTACAGACAAATATTATGCCATTCTTGACAAAGTATTCGTCTGCAGCGTGGCACTACCACTATGACATCTTCTGCATCGAGTGGTTATTCCATTTCCTTTTTCGATCATTTTAGAGATGCTAAAGCGAAAAAGGTGCATCAGAAATTAAGTAGGTAATAGGTTCACACCATCATACGGAAAAAAGCAAAAATAAATTCCTCAAAACGAAAAACTTGTTGTCAAACTATTGATAACACCACAATGTCATGTGCTCATGTGTCACTTAATGCATCGTATAGGAGAAAGTACACACCGGGCATTCCTTAAAGCGACTGTAATAAATTCGATTATTATACGACATATTATTTACAAGCTCTTCTCGTCACCCATAGCTCAGAGCCTGAAGACAAAAGTCATCGACCAGTGTGTTCTACCTGTACTCTCCTACGGCGCCGAAACGTGGACGCTGACAGTCCGTCTGCTTCACAAGCTCAGAGTCTCTCAGAGAGCGATGCTCGGAGTTTCTCTGTTAGATATGATTCGGAATGAACAAATCCGCCAGAGAACTAAAGTTACCGACATAGCCTTTCGAATTAGCAAACTGAAGTGGCAATGGGCTGGTCACGTTTGTCGGAGATCCGACAATCGTTGGAGCAGACGAATGCTGGAATGGAGACCGCGTCTCAGTAAACGTACTGCGGGACACCCCCTGCAAGATGGTGCGACGATCTCCGCAGAGCGGCTGGCAGAAACTGGATGCGTGAAACCGAAGATCAGGCTAAGGTGACGCTTCATGGGGGAGGCCTATGTCGAGTAGTGGACTGCCGCAGGCGGTTGATTGATATTATTTACCAGATTCTATCCTAAGCCTTCCAAAACACAAGCTTACTCATATCTCAAAGAAAAGTACTACAGTACTACAAAGCTTATGGCGTTGCAAATGTCTATGGGTGGCGTTGGTTGCCTTTCAATTACTTATTTAACACAATACTATTGTTATCTCATTTTTTACGGGATCTCAGCATAGTAATTTTCACGTTCTATCGGTATCTCGAACTTTATCTTTGCAACTAATAATGATGGGAAAAGTCGCGGACAAAAGGTAGATTGATGGAAGTCTGGGTTATAAAAACTCCGGCTTTAGGGCAACCTAGGGCGTCAAGACCCTTACGCATGTTTTAAAAAACACAAACAGAGCAATGTTGGGGTTTAAACTAACCACAATACTTCGATGTTTGTAGTACTTTAAACAGTAACTTAAAAACATTCATTATATAAATCTTTAGGATTTTTATTATTATATTATATAATAAAGAAGAGGTCCTAGCTTACTATATCAAGGAGTGGAGAGATATAGAGAGTTTCCGAATTGTTTCGATGAAGGCAGAGAAAGTTGTTGAAATGGTGGCTATCATTCCTAGAGTCACTATTAGAAGTGATATATAAAACGGATGTTCACATAGTAATGCTTGATGTTTTCATTTCATCTATTGCCTGCGAACTGGTCACACTTTCACCCAAGTTTATCTTCACCTAAGACACACCACCTAGCCCGATATTCAACGCCACGTTTCTGCCACCCAACCTGCAAATATTTTCGTACCATCTAGGGCGTCCCACACAACGCCATTTCATTTTGTTAATTCTGAGGATTATATTTGTGAATTTCTTGATTCCGAATTATATTCGTCAGAGAAATTCCGAACAAATAATAATATAATAATATTGCAAAGCACTCTTATATTATTATAAGACTTAGTAATAGAGACATATGTCTTGATAATTAAAACCTCGTCAGCTGCATGAATTGGTTTATAAGTATATGGGATTTTAGTTTTATTTGATAACTATGATAATATAATGCACTAGGGCAGGTGTGTTTGTGAGCCGCCGCATTGCACTGACCCGTCCCGCCCGGCGCGAGGCTCGGAGCATCGTTCGAGCGCACGTGTTCGCACATCTGCCGCCGTAATTGTTTGTACCTGCTCAACCACTACGTGCCGCTAACCGCATGGTGTGGCGATGCCACAGATATATTTTTTTAGTGTTGTTAACAAATCGAAGATTAATCATTGAATTAATTTTTTTATGGGATAGGAGTGTAAACGAACAAGCGTGTCGCCTGATGGAAAGCAATCAACGCCACCCGTACACAACCGCGACATCGCAGAAGTCCAAATTTTTTAACTTTCGTCGGCAATCCAACGAAATCAAACTCGCCTTGCAGCATCTTTCACATTTACTATTACTTTTTTATAACTAGATTTTTTTCATAATCTACTATCAAAAATATCCATCTTTCTTGATCTTATTTTTTAAATTTATCACAGCAATGACTGTTATAGTATTTTGCCATATCTTATGTTTTTCATCAGACACATACATCAATGCAGTTGTAACAAATTCCTGCGGGGGTATAGCAAAAACTTAGCAACCAGTTGCCTTGATTTGAGGCCATCTATAAATTATGTCACCTTGTAACCAGGAGAGGGCCGGATCCACCTCTTTTGGATTTAATCATAAAACCTTTGGCTCAGAAGTCAAGTACTTTAACCGCTGAATTAAACTATCGTCAATACATGATGCATAGCATGCAGGTGAGTTTAACGCCCGACGGTTACAAATGGTTATAGATATAATTCTAATTCTAATACATCTTTAAGTTGAACATCCTCACTCTATTAAGCATAAAAGGTGAAAACCGCATACCTACCGGGAACCAATAAGCATCTGCCCGTACACTCACTACAAATTTATGAGAATGCATACAAATTAACTGATAATGTATTTAAAAACACTTCTTGCATTAAATATAGATTATAAAATTGTCTTATTATTTTTGATTTGACACAATGATTTTGGCTCAATGATTAAATTACATGGACTTTTTTTTTTAGTAATTTAAATTAATGGCGTTGTTTTTATTTCATTTTAATTATGTCATGTTATTGTTAGTTATATAATTTTAATTCAAGGTGGCGTATTGAATAATATAGTTTAAGTGGAGTGAAATGAAATGAATGAATGTATGTACTATAATAATATTCAGCTTATAGAATAATACTGTAATGTTATGATGATAATATGTGAAAACTTCTCGAAAAAGAAAATTCTACCTCATAAATTGTGTTTCTTATATAACATATTTCCACTAACTTCTTTCAGCAGTGTAACTTCCTTCGGTAGTAAATTGGAGATTGTAATTGCACTTGCTTTATTATATTATAAAAAATAATTTCCATATCGTCGGCTTAATAATCGTCGGCAAAATTCGTATCTCCAAAAAAATTTTTCTCATCTCATTTCTAACTTTTGATGCCATCTAACGGATGATCTGCGAAACGTATCTATAACGGATCATCGGAGCGTATCTGATGGAAAACTTCGTATTAACCTCAAAAATACATATTTTTATACCTACAGTAAGAATGGTTAAATAATTTTTTTCTTAAACTATGATAGAAAATCATTTTTTTTGGTGTTCCTGTAAAATTTACTCATATGGAATTACGAATTGTGATAATTAGGCCGACGACATACTTATCATAACGGTACAGCCATGTAAGATTGGGCTGGCTTGATGGGGAAGTACCACACTTCTGTGTTACCCGCGTTTAGTAGGTACGGTGAGCATAGCGATCCAGAAACTCAAGTGTGCAGCATTCAGAACTTTAAAAAAATCGACTTAAAATGATTAATTAAATGATATATTTTCGATTTCTATACAACTACACAACGTATAAATACCTAAGTAATTGCTTGATAACCATAGCATGGATTTTTAACAGGGTTTTCACAAGAATAAATATATATGCTGGGATCGTAGCGGATGGAGCTCTGTGGTCTTTGTTAACCCCTGCGGGGATAGGAGTGAAGATATAAAAAAAATATATAAAAACATAACGAACAGTGAAAATTATATTTCTTTATAATTTTTACTGTTAAAATTTAGATAAAAACAGCATGATCGTGAAAATAAGAAATAATATGAAATCTGACAAAAGCAGCGATGATTCATTGCACAAAATAATTGCATTTATAAATGCAATTATTTTGTCACCAATTATCTTCATCATCACCTTAACTATCACTTTCGAACAAGAATTATTCCACCTATAACCCAACTCTGCCACCGAACAACCATCATGATGATGAATTACTAGAAATCATTCATCTTCGGCGGACCACAGGTAAAGATGGCCTCCCTTACACCACTACTCCGTGGAACCAGTTAATTCCAGCGGTCTTTCCGCACTCATACGACATTGGAACCTTCAAAAAACAAGCATACAGACTTCTTAAAGGCCGGCAATGCTTTTACAAAGCCTATGGCACTGCGGATGTCTATGGGCGACGTTGTATACTTTCAATCGAATGAGACGATCGCTCGTATGCCTTCCTATCCCATAAAACAGACGTGTCACCTAGCCCGATCTTTGGCTTCACGCATCTAGTTTCTGTCAGCAGCCCTGCGCAGATCGTTCATCTAGCCGAGCTCCGTCCATCGCTACGTTATACAGAATGATGTATCCATTCCACCAATTGTCTCCTCCAACGACTATCGGTTCTCCAACAGACGTGACCAGTCCACTGCCATTTCATTATGCTAACTCAAAAAGCTATGTGGGTAACACTGGTTCTCTAGGATTTTTCTTCCTTACGAAACAAATCCACGAGAAAAGCTCCTAGGGTAGCTCTCTCAGTGACTTTGAGGTTGTGGAGCAAATGAATTGTCTGTCACACTGTTCACATTTCGGTCTCAAAAGAACTTACAGGCAGATCATACTGTTCGAGGAGTTTCGTCTTCAGATTCCGAGATATGGGCAACGAAAACACCTGAAAAAGCTCTTTCTTTTCCCCAGCCCAACAGAATCCCCCGCAACATTAATTCCACCCACGGTCCTATACACTTGCAACGAAGCCCAATTTCAGTGGTGAGAGATTAGTACGATCGTGTCATAACTTTTGTTTCGCGTCAACGTCGCCGTACGTGCTGCTATCGATAGGTGCACGCTCGTTGAGTGACAAGCGACTGTAAGCGACTTGTTCGATTAGTAAAAAGGCACAAGAGAGAAAAAATGCTATTCTGTCTTCGTTGCACAGCACACCCATCTATCGTCACGTCTTTGGCGGCCGTATGTTGAAAAGAATAGCGCAACCATTAAGCAGACCTATCCCCACTACTGTTGTTGCAAGACCTGTATATAAAACCATGCATCCACCTGAAAACACAATCTACCCAAGGTTAGACATTCCTGGACACCTTCAAGGGTTTCATCATCGACGATGGAAAATATAGTAAGTTTTAAAAGTATTTTATTAAAATTGAATCAAAGTACACCATTGTATTGTATATTCAAAATAAATTACAAGAAATCTAATGATACAATCAAAATTTAAATTGTATTATAACAAATAATTCAATCAATTTTATTAAACATTTTTATGTCAACATTAAAATGATCAACTGCATTTATGATTTCATTAAAGTGTTCATTATATTATAATATGCTCAATAAATCATGTTATTTAGGAATATTTTATTTAGTAATCTCAAATATTTTACATAAACCTACATACAACCTATATACAACATCAAATGACGAAACATTCACATATAAAACGATTAATGGAGTCAGGTGTTACTTTGCAAAGTCTAGACTTACTTTGAAGTCAAGACTTACTTTGCAACGATCAGAAAAAATATATATTTACACGAAACTTATCTAAGTTGTGTCTTCCCACGTTTGATATCAGATTCATTATAAGCATTGATATAAAACATATGCAAAGAATGTGTTGAATATTCAATGTAACGATTGTAAAATCGTTTGAACCTACGTCCATGTTTAATAACTGTTTTAGAAGACTTCATGGTGTCATTTGATGTCCATATAAGTTCCGCATTTCCACAAACGATTGTGAAATGAATAAAAAAAAATTAAAAACCACTACTGCATTATTTATATACTTGAGCAAGTAACTAACGAGAATACATACAGTCGAAAAAATAAAACGTATCATCATTAATATAAATTATTTTTACATAACAATAAACAAATATAGCAGTTATTTAATCTGTGCACACAGATAAGCAAATTTATAACATAATTAACTATTTAAGAGGCCGGCGACTGCCATTTGCAAATACAATAGAGTGTAATATGGACAGGAATGTTGCGTCTCTGTCTCACGCGCAACCAAATTAATTTAACTAAGGAATTTATATTCGAAAAAACTGTATTAACATCAAGTGTCAACCCACTCTCAATTTTAAATATTTTTTTTAAACTTGTTAATAAAAATTATTTAAAACTGAGTGGATAAATAAAAAGTATTTAACTAACGACTGAAAATTTGAACAAGATATATTAATATATATAGCGAGAGTGTAAACTACTAATAGGAATTGATAAAATGATAAAAGAAAAGTTTATGCAATTATTTGTCATAATTTGTAACTTGATAACATAAACTATGCACTCCTGCAATTAGAACATTGTTTTAATGCAAAACAAATAAGTAGTAAGCAGGTTACTTAACTCTCATTTTGTTTCAGGTAAGTATTTTGCAATATAAAAATTGCACAAAAACCTAGATAAATACTGTCTTAATCTAAATAACATCATATTGTTAAAGAAACATATTCGAAATGCAAATATTTTTGGTATTAATTTTGTATTGGCAATTCATTGTCCGCCGGCCACACGCAGAAATTGGAAAATAAATTTTTAAATTCCTATTTTTTCCATTTATGATGAGTACAAACATAAAATAGCGAATTCCTAACACATCTCAATTGATGATAATTGAATTCAAATATAGTTTAACCGAATTTGCATATCTATAAATTAAAAATGAATGAATCCTAATAAATGGCAATTTCCATTATTGTGCATAACCTCTAAATATTTTACTATACTAAGATGTATGGAACAGTTTTAGCAACAAACACTTAAGTTATGATTAATATTTACAAAATTTACACAATGTAGTTGACAATGTTTGCAGTACGAGAGAACATTAGCGGGAACAACGCCAGAATATTTTACAATATATATTGAAAATCAAAGGCACACGGCATTTACAGTTCACATAATTTATATATTGCAAATGAAATATATAGATACACAAATGGCTTTGTACTACTGTCAATCAATCACTTTGTTAAAAATAAAACGTCTTTCACAGTCATAACACCGACAAAATTTAACATCAGTCATCGGATTGCACTAGGAGCAAATTGAACACAGAGTTCTAATCGTATTCTATATCCATGTTGTACTGCCGTTCCCTCTCATTGTTGCTGGAGTTGAGGGAAGTGGATGAACTCGATCCGGAGGAATTTGTGCGGGTCTGGGGCGCCCAAAGCCCCGCGGCCGTCACCGACGAAGTCGTAGACATTGATCCCGATGAGCTGCTCGATTCTATGAGGGAATCCCACGTCTGGGTTTCTGGAATTGTCACCTGGAGCCGAGGGATGCGACGTAACAGGACACGAGGTAGTTGTGCTGAAATTTCATACAATATCGTACATCACACATTGTAATACTGCAAATTTAAAATTCTTTATTTCGACAAACTACATTTCATTTCACTTCATCGATATTGACCAGCCAATAGTTTATGTGATTGAATGTTTGTATGTGAATATGTATGAAGAAAATAGAGTACCCAACAAATTATAGCAATTAAAGATAAAAAATGCCTTTATTTGCTGAACAGGATATGTACACTTACAATATGATTAACACACACTAAAAATTAATAAAAATTAATAGTGCCCTCAGCAACTAGTTTTTTTGTCAGGTCATGTCTTCTCCTGGCCATCTGACTTCATAAAGTTGAATAAAATCCCATTTTATTTGTTTTATTACATGTTTTAATTCTACTACATTTATGATCTTCCATTCAATGTTGCTAGGTACATTTTGTTAATTCTAATTTTGGTTAGGGGGTTGTGATCTGTCAATCTTACGGGGAAGAATTATAAGAATTACTTTTTTTTTTTAAATCTAGTCACCTGGTGACAATGGTACTCACGTATAGGTCCGTCAGTGGTGTTGGGGGGCGTGGGGTCTGCGTCGTTGTTGGGATGTTGCGTTGGCGTGTTGGGCAGTAACGAGCGACGGCAGATCGGACAGGTAGCGTGCAACTGGAGCCACGGCGTTATACACGATGAGTGGAACACGTGCTCGCATTCCAAACGCGATATCGACTCGCCTAAGAAAAATAAAAAATTTGTATAATTTTTTTTCGTTGATGGCAATAAGTTACAACTATTACGCCAGTGTCAGGTAAAATACAATGATATCAAATCTCTTGAAATGTAACTAGTCCACCGTTACGTCTTGATAAAATGGTGATTATTCAACCAAAACATATAGACTTTTCAGTCAATTTAAATAGTCACGATACACGCATTTATTTCATATCACTTTCCTTATACGCCCTAATCGAACTATATTGTATAATACGCCTCTACAATTAAACAATCTACCAATATACGATTATGAAAATGAAATAAAAACGCAACGTCACTGATGTAAGTTGACGGATAAAGTCTAGTACATTTATTTTTCCAAAATATATATCGACGAAAAAAAGCGAAAACGCTGTAAATGTCACAGATGTCCCAAAAAATTGTTACATATTCGCATTAGAACCATATAAATACCACGTCGAATGATCAGTCTCACAGTTCTATGATCAATAGAAAATTTAGTACAATGTTGAAACTGACTGTTTTAACATGATTGGATACAATTTTATCAGAAATCTTAAGTGTTTTTTTTGGCTCTGGTGGTAAATTTTCATTTTGCGGGTTACTACGTTTTCGCTATTTATTGAGAAAGGAATGCTTAGATAGTTTGGCACACAGAGTATGAATGAAAGACGACTGGCAAAAGAAATTCACGTTGCAGATGTGGACGGAAGGGTCGATAGGGGGAAGACCAAGGAGAATATCATCATCACCATCATCATCATCAGCATCCTGCGGCAGTCCACTGCTGGACATAGGCCTCCCCCATGGAGCGCCACCTAACCAGATCTTCGGCTACACGCAACCAGTTTCTGCCAGCCGCCCTGCGCAGATCGTCAGATAAGGAGAACATATCTTGACTAAATTGCCGAAGTTTTTAGGAAAGGCCAGGTCAAGAGTACCTTTAACCGGCGGGCTGCAAGGAAAGTGTGTCGAGATCGTAGCAGATGCAGATCTGTGTTCTCTGCCTAACTCCTACGGGGAACATGCGTGACGATATGTATGTACCTTCTTGAAAGTTCTCCCAGCAAACTGAGCAAGGTGTATTGGCGGCGGCGTGTTCAGCGGTGACCAACTCAGTAGGTAGCGTGTCCAACTGCTCCCGAGACAAAGGAGGTGGACCGGTGTTCTCCAACTGCCCTAACAGTTGTGTTACTACAGCGTCTAAACCTGGAATGATAGTAATTAATGACATAATTAATGACGTCCCAATTGGCTCAGTGGCAAAGTTACTGCTTTCGAAACCAATGGTGATAAATACAGGTATTTATTCCGATTCCGGATCTGCCACAAATCTAGCTTGGATTAGATGGGTTTTCAAATATAAGATGAACGTTAATTCCTTTTAAAATTGAGAGCCCCCTTGCCAATCATTGGGATGTATATGGGCTGTATAAAAAATATCTTATTGCATTATTCTCAAAATATTGGTGAATTTTATTTAAAAAATCTAGAGAATTGTGACCGGAATGCTAGGTAATCTCCCCATTGAGTCATTTATCTTATTAAATAAATTTATACATGAAGAAATAGAATATATTTTATAATAGAGATAATCTTTCTCTCTTCTCTTTTCTCCTGATAATCTTTCTCTCTCTTCTCTTTTCTCCTCTAATACAAGAATTTTTGTTAAGTTAATAATGCTTGTACTAGGAAATGATTCACATCAATAATCCAATGGAATGTCAACAGAGGGGGTCAACAAAGTATGACATTTAGTGACAAGAGAGGGATGAGTCTTAACCTTTGAGGCACCACATGCATAAATTTAAAGTGTCTAAACTCTTAACTTCGACTCCACGTGTGACAAATCGGCTCCAAAATCATGAAATTCGTGTGACGTAATTTATGGATGGCCCCTTGAATATAACATCACACTGAAAAAAAAACAAGCAAGAACTTCATTTATAAAAAATGTACCTTCACCACCCAACACATAGTCGCCGGGTGCTCCAACAAACACGAAAGGAGCTCCCGCTGTGACCGCTCCAGTTCCAGGTCTAACGCCGCCAATCATCCACACCAACTCATCCATTAACGTTTGCCTTCGACCTGGACTCCTAAAAACGTAAAAACAATTCTAAGCAAATACTTTCAATATTCAGTATAGAACGTTGGCAATTTTCTAAAATACAGAAGAGTGATAAATTCTCAATATGGACCAATACAGTTCAACCAATGTCACCAATACTGTGAAAATTACTTAACTTTTTGCATGCAGAAATCTAAAGTCAACAAATCAAATGCGACAATAAACTCTCATGAAATGTTCTTAACCCTTAAAGGTCCTGAAGTAAAATTAAATTTAAATTTACTAAACTTAGATTTCAAGTATTCTTTCCACCAGGTCCAAGCTATTTTTCATGTATGTGTATTTACTTTTTCATGTGAGTATTGAAAAAAATGTCTATATATTTTTTAAAGAACATTTATTAATTTTATTCAAGGTAAAAACTAAAAATATAATTAAAATACCATGCCGCTTATATGGCGGCATTGGTCCGCTATGGGTTTAAATGAATAAAATTATATTAAAAATAAATTACCAAGAACATAGATGGTATACTGTTTTGAATTTACAATTTAAAGAGGACACCGCTGGCTATAAAAAAATAAATAATATAATATATAAGTTAAACATAAATTTCATTCTATTCATTCATTTGAATTAATGGCTTTTAATAGTGCCAAAATAGCACGAATTTTAGCAAATTTAACCACAAATTTGGAATTGAAATTTTGCTGACAGATCAAGATGTCATAAGACAGCTGCCACTGAAGTTGCTAGCATCAAAATTTATATAATAAAAAGGAAAGAAGCTGAAAGCTGTTTTAAAACGATTTACGTAAAGCATTCAATAAAAATGTCAGAACAGAGAGATATGAAATAAAAGAAATAAATTGCTATTCAGTACTGCAAATTTCTAATATGGGATTTGAATGTAAAATACTGTATTTAAAACAGTAAGAAAAGTAAATAAAATGAAATAAAATGTAATGAAGATTTGTTAAAATAAATTGTTGAAATGTTATCTGCATGTGTTACATTTTGGCAAGCAAAAAAAAAACACTGAAAGACACCTGATTATTGTTAATCAATTGGGTGTCCAGACATTTTACTCTTAGTCTTCATAAATTGCACATTAATAAAGCCTAAAAGCCTGATTGTATAATCTGTCCTGACTGAGCCACTATTAGCATTCTCCAAAATGCACATTTCATTGATTTTTTATGTATTTAATTTAATTATACATATTGTATATAATATTTTTTAGTACTTTTCTTTTACTTTTTATTTATTTAAAACTAAATATATTTGTGCCTGCAGAGTAAACATTATTCATTTATTTATGTATATACTTATACATAAATCAATATTTGTTATAAGTAACAATCCACCTGCCATGCACAATAAATATAGGCATAATCATCTCAGCTTTGGAGAGACCTATAGCTTTGGACTACTACAAATGGATGATGCTTATGAAATTATAGTAAAATTAAAACAATAAACTCACCGTAAACGTCCACCGGACATTAACAACGTTAAATCTGACATTGGTGGAGCACTCTGAAAAATTAAACATATCGTATGACCACAGTTAACATTTGTTCAACTTTTAGTGTAGGCTTGTTTTTAAAGGTTCCATAAATTACCCACTAAGGCTAGCTACAACTCTGATTCTGATAGAACTTTTAAGAAACAAGCCTACACAGTTCTCAGAGGCTAGTAACGGTTCTGCAATGCCTATGGTATTTTACGAGGGTGATGTTGATTCCTTTCTGATAAAGTCACATATTATTTCCACCTTCCTATTGCATAAAAAAATATATAGTGTAGATATTGGGAAGGCCACCTGATTGTGAGGTGTTACAATGAATCAGAAAAATAGTTGGCATGATAAGAATGGTGGACAAAAACCATCATATCATTGTTTTGTGTATGTAATAGATAACAGCCCATTTTATAACATAAATAATACCGCTGATAGTACACCACAAAATTGCAGCAACGTTCTTAATTTCCTATATAGAATAATGAACATAATGGCAAACGCTAACCTGCATACTTTTATAAATCAATTTATGTTTGGTAAAGTTGAATAATATGCCAAATTTACCTAAAAATGTATTGCAACTCTATCATCATCATACAGTAATAGTCTACTGCTACATACTGGCCTCAGAAACAGAGGGGTATTGCTTGGAGGACATATTGGTGATTGCAGATTGGTTTATATTACTCAAGGTAATTCATGAATATTTGCTCCGTTACTCACCTCTTACAACATCCACAGGAAGAAATGAGAAAGCCCTATTCTACACCAAGTACCTATTCTATACAGCTCAGTTTTCTTTATAAAAATTCATATGAGAGCCTAATTTATGATCTCAATCTGCAGGTCGACATGATAGAAAAACCTTCGAAAAACACCTGCAATGCCCTAATTTACTATTTATTTAACTATATACAAAATAAGTGTACTTTAATCATTGCACTAGAGAACAAAATTTATTATTTCTTGAAAAAATTTTAATGCTGGGAAAAATGAAAAATTTATTAAAGCAATCAGTCAGTGAGTTTAAAACATAATTTGAATAATTTACACTATTTCAAGTTAAATATTTTTTAGTATTTAAACTGTAACCAAATACTACTATTGTAACTATTATAACGTGATTTTCTGTACATCAACAATCAGGTGAACAAATTGTCACACCTTTGATGGCATACTCCTAAATGCACTTCTACACATATCAAGATTGGAGTTTAAGATTTGTGCCAGCAGGTATACCTGACCCAACAGAAAAAGGTTGAGAATGGCTATTTTAGAGGCTACATTTGGTAGAGCCATGCTGCTATGGCAAGGACAATTTTGAATTGCCCAGAGAAATGATAAATTTTAAATACTATATTTTATATTGTTTATAGATGTATTCTATATTACACACCAGAAAATACACATTGTCATAATATCTATATATAATACATATAATAATAGAACTATGTGTTAATACTGTTGTAGATTTTATCTGGAAGTAGAACATTTTTCAATAAAACTTGGTGTTGCAAGTTATTGACCGCTCATTCATAATGAATACTAATTCATAAAGTAGTTCTTGATTATCCATGTAAAGTATTTATTATTTGAAAAAATAGTTTAATAAAAAGAAAGAATTACTTACTTGATGCATTTCATCAGGCTCATCCAAATTACTCATTTCTTCAATATTGCTTAAATCATATATGGCACTCATATCTGCATCACTGAAATCATCAGTGGCATGTCCACAGCCTTCAGGCTCATTTTCTAGCTGTTCAATGAAGCCGCTTGCACAATATGGACAAGTGTAATCCTGAAAATGTCATAAACACCCTTATATAATAGAAATAAAACTGAATTTACTCTATTTCCATACAGAAATATAGTACAAGGATCTAGACACCCCACTCTTTTCATCTTCTACTATCCTCTTCCCATTCTGTACATTTTTCTTTTCCCCTCTAATTATTCAAAACTTATTCTAAGGTAGGCAATGCATCTACAGTATTCTTTGTGTTGCAGATCTGTTAATGGAGATCTGCTATAGATTGGTGATAATTTACCATCAGGTGACTTGTTCACCACCTCTCTCTTTCAATTAAAAAAATAAGATAATATATATTTCACAAATATGGATCAATGGTCTGTAATACATGTTTATTAATATTATATGTATAATGCTTCAAAATATGTTTTCGCAAATTTTTGTAGTGAATTTAATATGAATAGAATAGATGTCAGGAACCATTGTGAATTATGAAAATGATGTAGAGAAAAATTAGTTCTTTTTTTAGATTGTCTAAGCAATTTTGTACATCTGTATTTACATTATTATTAGTTTGAAGCATCACTGTTGGGCATAGGACTCTCCCAAGGCGCGGCACCTAGTTCAATCTTCGACTACACGCATCCAATCAATTTTTTTACAAATCTTCAAAATAACCATTAAAATGACGCAACGACGAGCAATTGATAAAATTTTTATTTTAATCGCTTTCATGTCGCAAAGGAATCACGTCCAAATAATACAATAAAAACCGGCTGCCTACAGCAAAAGAAACATATATACATAGAGATTAGTCACACATTTATTAAATCTTGTGATAACGAAGAAAACTCTAAGATGACCTTGAACGTTAAGTTCAGTTTTCTAACCTTTATTTACAGTATAGGAAATTTGAATAGAGATAATAATTAAATACGTATTGATTTTTACCTGTAAAACATCTTCAAATTCAACACTGCACCTATGGCAGAAAAATCGTACAGTTGGTCTTTGCTCTACCAAAGCGTCAGCCATATTTAAATTTTATTACGTCGCACCAAAAAGTTTTCCAGGAAAAGAATAAGTTCCTAACGATAATGCTTTCAATTTCTAATAATGAATAAAAATTTACCACTCGCCATTTTTTGAGACGTACAATTCAATTTTTTTTTTTCTTTAATGATGGACAAAGACAAAATACAGATAAGTTGTGTCGCAGTAGTTATAGTTAAGTATGATTCGATAATAGCATAAGCAAAGCACAATCGATATTTCTGCTTAGACAGACTTGCTATCATATACTTTATTAAAATATATTCTATAAATTTTATATTGTATTATACTTCAGCAATGAATGAAGTATATTTTATGTAAAGTATCGAGACCGATGCTTTTTTATCTATTTCTTTTTTTGCATTCCCGTTAAAAATGTATTCAATTCTTATTCGTATAGTTTCTCTAAGTTTTAAATAATTGATTTTTTAGAGTAGTTTGGTAATACCTGTATATAATATGTAATAATAAGCAAATGATTGTTTGACTACATGTATTAAAACGTGCCCAATAATATAAACCTAACATCATTTATTCAAACTGGATAATTTTTTTATTTTACAAGAAATAATGTGATGAATTTAGATCTATATCAATATAAAATAAAACAAATGACATATTTTATATTAAACGCTCAAAGCATATATTTTTTCTACATCCCATATATATATATATATATATATATATATATATATATATATATATGGAAAACCAGGAAAACGGACACTAACCAAACACGCTGTCCATTGTGAAGTTGCGAGGTAACCAGACTCGAGTTTGACCCTCGCATCAGGAACTTTATCCTGATGGTCAAACTCGAGACCATTGACTCCGTAGATGGCAGCCAAGCCATCAAAACAAATGGTTAGTGTATATTATTTTAGTACATATTCCAACAAGTATTTTTACAGAAAAGCTAAAATGTATCCTAAAATCCTTATATATATATATATATATATATATATATATATATATATATATATATATAAATCATAATATATAAATCATATATATATATATATATATATATGATTTATATCAAACTCAATGTTTTTTTATCTGTAGCGAACCTATCATACTTAATTAAATATAGATATAGCAACACTAACAATATCTGTCGTTGCGTCGGATCGGATCATGTAGATCTAAAATTTTCTATTTAATTTTGTAATAATAGAAAATCTTTAATTATTGCTCATTAACATTTTTTTTTGTAAAAATGATGAATTGGTCGTATTAATTCACAATCAAAACATGCGTGCGTGCATGAAGTCTGTGTATATGTACAGTGTTTTTGAAAATAGTTATCAAATTTAGGTAAAAGTTTCAATAATCATGACGAGGATTTTTTATTTAGTAGAATACAGCCTTACACTCCCCTTTATATAATCATCTTTAATTATATTTAAGTGAAAATAAGGCTTGACAAGCTTAAAGTGGGTCAATATAGTGAACATACTTTATCAAATCACATTGATTACAATGAATGAGAAAAAGATGTTCCAAAACTTCAAGAGTTACATCAACGAGGCGACAATGGTAAAGTTATCTATTACAATTGAATTTAAGAAAATAAAAATTTCCTTAAGCATATCATGAATATATTAGCTATATATTTTCATAATTTAAATAAAAGTTTTACCTTAAATATTAATATTCTAAGTATAATATATAAAGTAAGCGAGGATCAATTCTTTTTACAGAATGGCGATAAAAATGGTTCAATTCAAGAAGTGAAACCTAAGTTATTAAATGGTAAGTCTGGCTTTACACATAACTTAATAAATGCAGGATTCTGAGAATGTCACTTGAATCTATAATAAAATAAAAATTTTGATCTTGTTTCAATTTTTCATTAAAAATATGCAATCAAATATAATATTTTATGATGTATAAAATTTAGATGCTCGTTCATATGTTACATGTGATTGTGACCAGAGTTTGAGCTCATTCACCAATAAGTTAGAGGCATTTCAATGTGTTAAGAATGAAAGTCAATTTTTATTAAAAAATCTTTCATAATAAATCAATTTTAATATCTCAAATTCAAAATGGAAAGTTAAATAATAAATTTGTAGGTTAAAATCAACTAGTATAAAGTAGATGTAAAGTTACTTGATTTTCATCCTTATAATGGATATAAATTTAATTTATATGTACATATGTATGTATATATTATATACAAGTAAAAGTGATAGATTTTAAATTAAAATTTAATCTATCTACTTTGATATACATATATAGTGATGTTGCAATAAAAAGTAAGCTCTAAGACAATTCCAATATCAGGGACAAAATGAACAATTGTTCAGATTGAGAAGAAAAATAGATAAGAATAAATATTGAAAGAGATGAAAAAAAAATTAAATTCATATATCTATTAAATAGGAACACTAGGTTCCTCTAGTTTCATTAAAATAAGCATATTTTTTAAGTTACAAAGTTGAAGTGTATCATCAGCACTTTTGAAAATTCATCCCATTGAGATGAAGAATCCCGCTCTGTAAAGACAACGCTTCACATAGTTTGCAGCGTAAATAATTTTATTACAATTGTGCTGGTGGACTAGCTGGCGACACGATGGAAATTCAATTGCAAGTTTTAGATGGCATCAGAGAAGTTTCGAGTGTTGTTCTCTTTGAAAAACATTTGTAAAAATGTTTTTGTCATTATAATATTTAATTGGGTTTGTTTTTAGTTTTTATATATAATGATGGTATATTCATAAAATACGTCACAACCTCCCCTGTTAAATATTATGTCACCAAAGATAGAACCTCCTCCCCCTGTAGATGTTAAACTTTAACCTTCCTTCTGATGGGGAAGAGGAAAATTTTGTAAGAGAAGTGTGTTATTTAAGAGTTTGACTTTTCTATGTGGAATTTAATTTTTGGGCTTCTTAATGAATTTAAGTACTTTGAAGGCTTTGATTTGTCAAAAAGTAATGGGGAAATGAGATGGAATATGTGGAATTGTGTATGAACATATTATGTAGTAAAAGTATCAAATTTCAAAAGAAATACATTGAACTCGCAGCAAATGATAATTTGATTGTTTGTCTATTAGTGAAAATAAACAAAAAATATCTGGTCATCGACCCAATGTTACTATTTTGAAATGCTAAAATATTCTAATATTATTGTCAATTGATTGAAATAAAAAACTCATGCATAAAATATGTTTTCACATTAGCATTTTTATCTTAGATAGTTTTACAGGCAACATTTAAAATTTATTTATAAACTTTAGTATATATATATATATATATATATATATATATATATATATATATATATATATATATATATATATATATATATATATATATATATATATAGATAGAGACCCCGCACATGTGATTTCCGCCATGTGGCATGTTGATTCAACTGCCATTGTACCCGTAGTGGTCTCTTTGTATTTGGATGCCCATCTGTCCAAGTTAGGTTTAGGTTAGTGGGTTAAATTCAAAACGCAACCATATTGTGCACAGCTAGGAGAAAAGGTTCCTTTCCTTGGATATATTATCCTTTGTGTGCTTGGTTTACCCGCCACAATGGATTAATAACCCTAGTAATACTATTATTTTTATAGAGATCAGAGTAGGAACAAAAAATACCTTTAGACCATACATACATTATCCAAAATAGAATCAGTGACTATTTATTCTGAAAGTGGTAATTTAGCCACTCAGAAAATTTGGTGTTTCAATTAAAAGCAATCAACAGCCAACAGCAGTCTAGTGCTGGACATAGGCCTCCCCCAAGAAGCGCCACCACGTTTTTTTGGCTTCTTGCATTCAGTTTCTGCTAGCCGCCCTGTGCAGATCGTCGCACCATCTAGACTTCCAAAGTACGTCTTGCCAAGACGCGGTCACCACTACAGCACTTATCTAGGTTATCGGATTTCCGAGAAACTTAAGTATTTGTGTACATGTCTAATTGTGATACTGTATGTACTCATAGCAGTTACAAACTACAAGTTACTGGCGATGATGTAAATAACAATAATAACTTCATTGCGTATGCGTTATGAACGCGTAACTGTATTGCCGATTATTTATGCGAGCCTGGTACCTAAAAGGCGAAAAGTGAATTTTTTATCAACTAACGCCACAAGCAAATACCGGTTATATTTGTATAGTCGTAAAATCTAAAATTCCGTGTACTACCTGGACTATCCATAATGGGAACAAACTGTTTATATTAATATGGTTTGTTTTATTAATAGAGCTATAGGAAACTGTGACCTATACAACTTAGTTGATGGTAGACAGTGATGATAGCAAGATGGGGGTTCTTAGACCAGGTTAGTGATATTAATTTAGTAGTAACTTGACTATAATATCTACAGTTATAATAATAATAAATATTTATAATCTATCTTCTATATATATTAAAATTCAGAGCTATTTTGTTAGTCTCGTTAAAATTTAAAAACGGCTCGACCGATTTGAATATTTTTTTATTTTCTTCGTTCTAATACAGGGAAGCTTTACTAATTAAAAAATATGAGGAAAACATAAAAAGTACAGCTTGAAAATTGAAAAATTATTTTTCTTCCCTTTGCTTTTCAATGGATGGCATTCGTTTGTTATACAAAACTGTCCCTTCTATTGTGCATTTTGAAAAGTATTGCATACCTACGTGCTAACATACCAGGAGAAGATAAGCCCACCAGGACATATCATTTTCGTTAATTTAAATTAAATAAATTGTAGGTGCAACAAGGTTCACTACTAGGTCATCCAGATATATAAATAAACATATGTGTATATGGCGTACGTACGTTTCCTTATAATTGGGCTTAGGAATTCCCAACGTCTTATCGGAATGTAAGTTCCCCTTCGAATTTATCATATTTAGTACTTCGTCCTTACGTAACCTCGTGTTATAAGGTTTCCTTATGTATCGCTTACTTCTACTAAAGCTGTTCGCCTGGTAAGTTTGTCGTTTAGTAATTTGATATTCGGTTTGTACCTAATTGGTAACTCAATGATGAAGCTAGCATTGTCGACCACAGTGATCGGGAGTTCGAATTTTAATTAGGCCTACATTTATATAGCTATCATCCTCTAGCGTAGTGGGTTACTCAGGTTTCAGTACACTGCAGGGCACAGGCCTCCCCATTTCTGGAGAAACGGGCACTAACTAAACTCGATGCGGATTCGCGAGGTTACCTACCAGACTCGGAATAAATATCTGAAGTTTATATATTCTGTTTGCGTATACTATATATGTATATTAACCCCGATGCAGGGATCGAACCCGCAACCGTTGAATCCGTAGGCAACAGCCCCGCCAGTGATCCAATTGTTCAGTACAAATTCTGAATAATTTTGATATCTCTGTTGTCCTATTCAATCTCCACCAAAAGACTGATGAATCGATCGTGTAGTACTCTATCAAACGCCTTCTCGTAATCGATGAAGAACAGATAAATATCTTGTTGCATGTCTTTACATTGCATTGTTATTGTATTGCGTTGCATGTCTGCACTGAGACCTATATTGCAAAAAGAGCTTCCCTCGTACCTAGTCTAGATCTGAATGGAAATTGGGTATCCGAAAGTTGTTCTTGCGGCAACCACAGTATAGCTGATCTAGCACATATTCCTTATCATCATTAAATAACAGATGAGAGATATATATTTCTTATACCGGATCTCGCACTATTAAGTTCATTAGTGTCGTGTAACTCGGCACCAGAAACATTGTTGTTTCACTAACGACCTTCGCCAGCGACCCTGCAGTGGACCAGAAATTGACTTGACCATAACCGGTGAAGACCTTCCCTAATTGACAACGGCCTTGACAGCGTTTTACTAATCGTACGGCTTAAAAACGGCGAACTGATAAAAAATCTGTACACTCGTCTTTACGATTCGCCGCAAATGATTATGGAATGTTATCCCCCTATAAATCGACGAATAAAACGCTTTTTTTTTCATCGATTTATTATTAATGGTCCGCAAAACAAAAAATGTTGTATAATTGTTATTGCTTGTTATTTTAAAATGATTCATTAATTTGCGAGTATATTTTACACATAATATTATATGGTTTTCGAATGGGGGGGGGGGGCTAAAAAGGTATTGTGCCCCGGGCGCGAGTTAACCTCGCTACGCCATTGGTCCCCGGATTGCTGCACCTACCTTACGAAATATGGTAACAGTACCACTTAATATTATAATACTGACACTTAATACCATTATTCTGATCGTGGCGACCCATTCGTGATACCATTACTTTGGCAATATCAATCATTACTTTTTACTGTAATGCCATGATAAACGCGCACATTTCCTAAAAATGAGTCTTTGTTAGCATAAAAAGTTTATATTTTGTGGACAAGTTTTATATCGCGGATATTAGCTAAGTAAAAGTGCTAACTGTCCACATAGTAATGGATTTTCGCAAAGTAACGCCTGACTCCATTAATCATGTTTGTATTTCTATAATAATACATACATACATACGCCTCATCACGCCTGTTTCCCATCGGGGTAGGCAGAGACCACAGATCTCCATCCGCTACGA
Source organism: Baronia brevicornis (assembly GCA_031353405.1). Classification (NCBI taxonomy): domain Eukaryota; kingdom Metazoa; phylum Arthropoda; class Insecta; order Lepidoptera; family Papilionidae; genus Baronia; species Baronia brevicornis. The sequence goes on along the minus strand of JASFAT010000440.1, from coordinate 8,769 downwards.
TCCCGGCACACCTTCCTCGCCTCCTCCACACTCATCCATCCATCCTTCCTCTCACATTCATCGCAGCGAAACGGCTCTCCGTTAGTCGCTTCTCGCCCTCGTGGGAATCGGGTCGTTTTTAACGAATTAGGTTTATTATAATTCGTCATAGTGAATCCCACGAGCCGCAAGGATTTGAATATAAAATATCTAACAAGAATTTATTTACATATTGGTTTACATTTCCAATGCAGTAATAACTGTATTTCGCCCCAGATTCTTTTAACATCTACGAACCTATTAAACACAAACAAATGATACACAAAATCGTTATGTCGTATGAAACGAGAAATCACTTAGCGTCGGATGTCAAGGCATCGAGTATCGTTATTACTCAGTATCGATTTATCATTGAACACTAAGAGACTAAATATCAATGTAATTAAACTTGATGTTTGATTGTTTGTGTCTAAGTGGTTATTGCACCTGATTGAGTTAAGAGATCTGAATTTATATCAATGTCTAAATTACATTTTTCTTTAAACAAAAAATCCAGATTATTAATGGAGTCAGGCATTACTTTCCGGAAATCCATCACTATGTGGACAGTCAAAAGTTTTACTTAGCTAAGATCCGCGACAAGCAAACAATAACACAAAATTAATAATGTGTGTTTTCCTGATGGATGAAGTGGATTTATTTGGAACTTAAACCAAAAACTTACCGAAAAACGGCCAGCAACTCTCCACCCACCGACCACTATACACAACACCAAACACACACTACCCCTTTTCCATCTTGTAAACGACTTGTGTTTCGCCCCAACACGAGGCATCTTCAGGTATAGTAGACTCTACGGAAGACAACCGAAAAGTGTCAACTATTTTCGGATGTCTTAGCTAAGTAAAACTTTTGACTGTCCACATAAAAAATCCAGACTAAACGATAGACGTAAAATGCCAGATATGATGTTTTTACATAAGTTGTTATCTGGTCATCTGGATTTACCCGAACTCCTCCACGCTCTTTCTTTAAACGTCCCATCCAAACGCACTACGTCACACTCATAATTACTTGTTCCACGTTCCAATCTTGTACACCTATGCATCTATTTCCATTTTATGCCGCATTCCACATTTACATAACGCTGAATACTCTAAATTAGATCCCTTCTATTTGTGGGCAGAGCTTTTTAAAAAAAAGAAGTTCAAAATCATTTTTATTAGGTTTGTTTAATAAGGAGATTTTATAAGATTATTAATGGAGTCAGGCGTTACTTTGCGAAAATCCATCACTATATGGACAGTCAAAAGTTTTACTTAGCTAAGATCCGCGACAAGCAAAACAATAACAGAAAATTAATAATGTGTGTTTTTCTGTTGGGTTAAGTGGATTTATTTGGAACTTAAACCAAAAACTTACCAAAAGTCGGCCATCAATTCTCCACCCACTAACCACTATACACAACACCAAACACACACCATCTCTTTTCCATATTGTAAACGACACGTGTTTCGCCCCAACACGAGGCATTCTCAGGTATAGTAGAATCTACGGAAGACAACCGAAAAGTGTGACTTTTATGATCTTGGCTAAGTAAAACTTTTGATTGTCCATATAGAGATTTTATAAATCAAAAACATATCTTATTTTTAACAATTGAGGGGTGTAATTTCAAAACCCTCTAAATAATCCTGAAGAAATTTTATATAAGAAGATTATTTTGAATATGTTGTGATTGTACCATAATACATTTTAACGGCATTTGCAATTAACATTACTTTTTAGATTGATTTTACTATGTATTTAAGTGGGTTATGTAAGTTAACTTATAGACATATTGAAAGTAAAATTTAAAACCTTTATTTTGGTGCAAAAATATGTAAATGTGTCCAAAGTCGTTGTAGAGGGTTTTGTCAAATTACAGCCCTCAATTATCGATCTACGTCACACTCGCAAATGTCCACAAAAAACACACACACAGAGAGAGACACACAATCTCATGCATATATGTACATACATACACGCGTCCATGTGCATACATAAACAACTTGGTTAAATACCAAAGTTAACATTTAATTTTGATGATAAGTCGTTACTGTTTTTTTTCGTGTCTCATCTCTTATACAATAATACCCCGACTTACGTTACCCCGATATACGCGAATTCGGAGTTAAACGATTTTTTAATTTTTACATTTATTTCCTAAATTATTGTTTCATTCAGTCTCCGGTCCCAATTAAACATACTTTGTATGTCTTTATATGAAAAATTGTACCCCGACTTACTCGAATTCGACTTAAAAGGATAGCGCTAGGTCCCACCTATCACCTAAGTCCGGGGTATTACTGTACATATTGATTTTATTTTGTCTTTTACACTGTTAAATTTTTTAACGTGCTGCTCTTAACCTACTGTTAGTACATTCTTATGATAATTATTACTGACACATTTGAATGAATTTATGAACCTTATTGCAGTTCACAAATAGCGTGCACAGTCTGCTTTTGTGTAAGCATCTTTATTAAAAAAAGCCTACAATAAATATTAATCCTGTGACGATTTTGTAATACAAATCAAACAAATTGGTTGACGTAACTTTAAACGACGTTACTCGAGAACCACCTAGGTTGTGATCTCGACCACACCGATTAATCCGCTTCGTGTCTCCTCCATTCTATTCCATTCTTATCTCGGCCGCACCAAACAATCTTCGTGTCTTCTCAATTCACAAGTGGAACCACACTGCAGACGAATACTTTGTCAAGAATGGCATATTTGTCTGTAGCATGAATGGGCCGGCTCGCCCGGGGAAGTACCACACTCCCGCAGAAAACCGGCGCCTGAGTGGTAGCTTAGCTACCGCGCTTCGTACGGTGAGCGGCCGAGTTCCGGACGCCCAACATACTCCCACCTCCCTCCACTCCCACCCATTCCTACTCCCATAATGACACTTTCCTTAAAGGATGGCAACGCTTCCGTTGATTGCTTTCCATCAGGTGACACGCCTGCTCGTGTGCCTTCCTATCCCATAAAAAAAATTCTACGTGACATTGGTGAAATCATCCATGCTATTTTGGCACCAATGAAAGCCATTATATCTATGAATGAATTTGAACCGTCTGTAGGTTATTATTATTGATTTAATGGCCAGTAAAATGTTTGTGTTTCATGGCTGAACTTGTTAATTTTCCAGGGGAGCTGGTAGCAGGGGTGGCGCGCAGTGTGGTACTCCTGGCTCCGTTGAGCGAGCGGGACAGCGGTCGCTTCGGGTCTCTCTTCGTCACCAACTACAAGCTGTCCTTTGTTCCGCTCGAGACATCTCAGTACGACGTTAGTACCACATATTCTTAGACTTATAACGAACTAATTAGAACATACATTTTTTTATATTTTGAAAATAGTAGAGCCACGCTTCAGACGAATATTTCGTCAAGAATGGCATAATATTTGTCTGTAGTATGAATGGGCCGGCTCGCTCGGGGAAGTACTCTACCCCTGCAGAAAACCGGCGTCTGAGCGACTGAGTTCCAGAGGTCCAACACCCTCCCCCCCCCTCCCTTCCCACTCCCACTCCCATAATGACACTTTCCTTAGCTCTTCCACACTGCCTATGGTGCTGCGGATGTCTATGGGCGACGTTGATTGCTTTCCATCAGGTGACACCCCTGCTCGTTTGCCTTCCTATCCCATAAAAACATACATTATCAACATTAACACTACGATAGAGTTGTCAAGCTGCCGGCTAGATGGTGCGACTATCTGCCCCGAGCGGCTTGCAGAGACGTGAAGCGTGTAGCGAAAGATCAGGTTTAGTGATTATGGAGAGACCTATGTCCAGCTATAGATTGCCGAGGGCTGAGGATGTAACTTTTTTTCATAAAAGTCAAAAATAAATCGGATCCAGTTTATATAAAGCACTTTTATCACCTTTGTTCCATATAGTTCTATTCTATAGGTTTGGCCTAAAAACCTCAATAAGTATTTGCAGGTCATACAAATAATACTTAGAATGGGGAGGTTCCTTGGTTCTAAAGACTACTTTATATCATCTAGCGAAGAAGGGAACGTTTAAAAGAGCTACCAGAGAACTTCGTTCACACGACAAAAGCTGAGTTACTATTGTGTGTGATGTGATGTATTTTAATACCCACACTTTCATTTTATCTGATTTTTTAACAATCTCTTTACTTTTTAAAATAAAAAAGAAACGATACACTCGTCTACGTTCGCGTACTTTATTTATAACACACTATTAACCCTTATCGCTAGCATCGCTAGCATTTTATACGTGATTCTCGCTAGGTTGTGTAGCTACAGATACAGTTTTCATTGACTTTTGGGCTCAAAATATTAAAAAAATAATTGGAAAAGGAATGAAATATAACTGGAGATGTCAATTGCCCTGTTACGGATACAGCCAGTCCTCGACTTACATTGTTTCGACTTTACGTCGTTTCAAGTTTTTTTTGAGTCGTTTAAGTCGTTTGATCATTTAATTTTGAGTCCGTGTGGATCCTAACCCTTAAGTTAAGCGATTTACGTCGCGTATTTCGAGAACCTAACATGCCGTAAGTCCTCGTCTGCCTGTGTTTAACTAATAAGGCAATAGTGCTTGCATTTCACACTGTCTTCTTCGTCTTGTCACCTCTCACGTGACTCACGACCGAAACGACAAAGTACTGTTGTCACGTGAGGGGTGACTTACGACTGATTCGGTTTAATAAAGTGGCTAGTAATATTAGATATCAGGTCAGGTAAAACAAACACGACTCTATGTCACGGCGTTTAATCGGGGAGATAGCGAGAGAGGGTGCCGGGTCGGCAACCCACGAATTACGAAGGTGTGGGTATTAACATACATCACACTCTTAACGCATTGAAGACGGGAGACGGGAATTCCCGTTTTTTTATTTTTCAACTGTTGGCGGCGGATGAAGGAAACTCAGGTTCTTTGGAATCTGATGCAATAATGTGTAATTGCAAGTAAATACAACATAAAGACATGAAAAAAGTTATAGTTGTACCGATATTAATGAAAAATGTGCGGGAACTGAAGCTAGACACTTTTCAGCGCATACCGTCTTCAATGTGTCATGACAAACTATCATAGTTTTACATAAAAACATCTTTACAGGAGTATGGTCAACGTAATCACCTCCTTGGCACCTTCGATGTCCCCCTGACGGGCGTGGGCGCCCTCTGGTTGACTGATGGCGGACCACAACGGCGGCGGCGGCTTCTGCCCTACGCAGACGTGCCCGCCAAGGTCAAAGGGCTGCAAGTTATATGCAAGGTGACCTTTTAGAACCTCAAACTTTTCTTTCATAGGGGCCCACAAACACGTGTTAGTCGTGGTGTCGCTGGCCGCAAATAATAATTTAGGTTTTCAAAGGAGTTAGGAGAGCTAGGGGGTGGGGATAAAACACATATATGTACATATTATACCAATGACACTCGCCATCCCATTTCTGAAGGAACCGCATGTTAATCCACCAAGTTTGTATGCAATGCGGATTGGCGGGGTTACCAGACTCGGAATATATATCTGTAAGCCATACCTATTTTTATTGCGATACGAGGATCGAACCTGCGACTACTGACTCAGTGGGCGAGGGTCCCCGCCACTGAGCCAATTAGTCGTTATATCATTTAAGTCGTATAAAAACATATATGTAGACCTCGCAATGTAACTTGCATCAAGGTGAATCAATCGCCAATATAAATTTATTGAAGATAGTTTTTTTTAGTTATTAGTTGTTTTTAACGTTTTTTTTTAACAGTGACATCAAGCTGACATCAACCTTATAGATTCATAACTTATTATTTAATAAAATTGTTATATCACGTTAACTTGATATAACAATTTTATTTAATAAATTTATCTCCAATGTACTTTAAATGTTCAAATTCATGTTTTATTACAGAATATGAAGGTGCTCACGTTCAATTTCGCAAATTCCCCGATCGGCAACGGCAGGAAGGTGGCCATGGCGCTAATACACCATGCATTCCCCAAGAGACACGACCTCCTCTTTGCCTTCGAGTACAGAGAACCATATTACCCCACTCTACCCTCCGACATGAACATGTTCCAACGGCCTGGCGACTGGAAAAGGGAGCTGGAACGCTGTGAATGCCCACATTGGAGGATAACCTGCATCAATGGAACGTCAGATGCCTTTATGTTGACCGCTGGGGAGACCCTAATCGTTCCCAGTTCGGTGTTAGATTATAATTTGATGGAGAGTGCAAGGCATTTTAGGTCTGGCAGGGTCCCTATATGGGTGTGGGGAAGATCCTGAGGGTGCTGCGTTGTTGAGGAGTGGGGAATTGCTGCCGACGGAACAGTCTGCGACCGCCGAAAGTGTTCTATTGGAACAGGTCGGTATTGAATTTTTTATTTTACTGAAATGGCTGCATTCTATATATTGCATTATTTTTTTTATGGGATAGAAAGGCAAACGAGCAAGCGCGTCACCTGATGGAAAGCAATAAACGCCGCCCATAGACATCCGCAGCGCCGTAGTCAGTGCGGAAGCGTTGCCGACCTTTATGGAAAGTGCCATTACGAGAGTGGGAATAGGAGGGAGAGCTGGTTGAGGGAGTGGAAATGGGAGGGGAAGGAGGAGGGTGTTGGGCCTCCGGAACTCGGCCGCTCCTTATACGAAGCGCGGTAGCTGAGCTACCACTCAGTGTGGTACTTCCCCGAGCGAACCGGCCCATTCATGCTACAGACAAATATTCTGCCATTCTTGACAAAGTATTCGTCTGCAGCGTGGCTCTACCACTTAAAAAATGATCTCTAGCTTCACGCATTCAGCTTCTGCTTTCATTTCTATGCAAATCGCCCTATCTAGCTAGGAAGCAGCCCACACTAGATTTACTAAGAATCGGTCTCTCTTCCTCTACACCAAAGGTTGTCAATTCTTCAATTAATGTAACCAGCCTATTGTCACTTCAGTTCATTAACTCAAGATGATAACTTTTCTGCCAATAATAATAAGCCCTCATTACCTTAACCTATTTGAACAGTATTTAACTAAATTTAAAAAATATGAAAGAAATTATTCATGACGATGTTTGGTTAAGGCCCCTCTTCGATTATCGGCCGTCATCCAGAACTTTCCAGTGTTCTTTGATTGACGCCTGCCCCATGCATCACTCTCCAGTCAAGCTGGTTAACCACCCACCTATAAACTAAAGAAACCTTTCTCTGGTTCTCTTTTATCATTATATTTACTTATTTATTTGATTGCTAAATATTATACATTATATCTGTGGCACCATATTAAAAAAAATTACTCATATTCTCATATAGTTTTATTGCTAGTACATTTACTCATTTAATGAAAAATTACGTCATTCCTTTAGAAATACATTTTGTGCTCCTAAAAAAATACGTTTTTTTGTATTTTTTGAAACACACACTCGAACACCAGCCAGCTACAGCATTAAAGCTGAACCAAGACCTATTGTTTGACACATTAATGTAAATTTTATTAGGTGTACAAATAAGTTTCCGCGGTTTGTCAAAAGATGGCCCCACCAGAAGGTTATGGAGAAATTGTCAGATGTAAAACGTAATATCCCAAGTTTAGTCATCTGGCAACACCATAACCTTAAAGTACTAGTGATTCCGTATCAGCATCACGTAATTTTTTTCGTGCAAAAATGTCAAGTTTTATTCCGAATAAGCATCATTTGCGGGAACTTTTGATTTACTTCTTTAATGTGAAAAAATCTGCAGCTGAGGCGCATCGATTGCTTCTAGAAGCATATGGTGAAGCTGCTTTAAGTGAGAGAAGTTGTCAGGAATGGTTTCAAAAGTTTAAGAACGGTGAGTTTGACGTTAAAGACAAAGAACGCAGTGGAAGGCCGAAAGTGTACGAAGACATGGAATTAGAAGTACTATTGGAGGAAGATTCGTCCCAAACGCAAAAAGAACTTGCACTTACTCTACAAGTGACTCAACAAGCAATTTCACATCGTTTAAAATCGTTAGGAATGATTCAAAAACAAGGAAATTGGGTTCCATATGAACTAAAGCCGAGAGACGTTGAACGCCGATTATGCATGAGTGAAATGCTGCTTGCCAGGAATAAAAAAAAGAGTTTTTTGCATCGTATAGTCACTGGTGACGAAAAATGGATTCACTACGATAATCCAAAGAAGAGAAAGTCATGGGTTAAGCTCCGGCGAACCATCAACATCGACAGCTAAGCCGAATATTCATGGAAAAAACTCATGCTGTGTATTTGGTGGGATCAGCTTGGTGTCGTGTATTATGAATTGCTGAAACCAAGCGAAACCATTACTGGAGCTCTCTACCGAACACAATTGATGAGATTGAGTCGGGCACTTAAGGAAAAACGCGCCCATTACTACTCCAGACACGACAAAATTATTCTTTTACACGATAATGCTCGTCCACATGTTGCGGCGCCGGTAAAAACATACTTGGAAACACTCAACTGGGAAGTTTTACCCCACCCGCCGTATTCACCAGACTTAGCCCCTTCTGATTATCACCTGTTCCGGTCGATGGCACATGGTCTGTCTGAGCAGCGCTTCACATCATATGAAGACACCAAAAATTGGGTAGATTTGTGGATAGCGTCAAAAGATGAAGAGTTTTTTCGACGGGGTATCCGAATGTTGCCAGAAAGATGGGGAAAAGTAGTGGCAAATGATGGAAAATACTTTGAATAAAACGTAATGTACTTTTCCTTTACAATAAATTCCTAATTTTTTATAAAAAACTGCGGAAACTTATTTGTACACCTAATA